>PVIJ01006361.1:0-92890 GCA_004024925.1 Scalopus aquaticus | reverse complement strand
CAACAATTTTACAGGGAGGAATAACAAGCACTTATAGAAATGATTAGGAAGCCTGGGCTAATAAGTTCAGGACGTGTAAGGTAGGTGTGAGGGTGGATTTTACCTTTCATCTAAGTCACGTGCTTCAGAGTCATAATGCCAAGCTGGGGAGTTAGCCTTGTCAGGTTCCCCCCCACACCCTACCCCCCCCCCCCCCCCCGCAAACTGTAGCCAAAGGGGGGGAGGGGAGAAGGAATTTCTCCAGGTTCTCTTTCAACAACAGAGAGCTTGGAGGGAGCTAAGAAACACCTCCATGCTCCCCCAACCATCCTCCTCTCTCACCCCCTTCTCTCCCCTCTGGGCTCACCTAGGCCCAGGGGCAGGTGCTTTCCTGGTGACAAGCGGGGCTTCATAGCCCCTTGACGAAGCACACCTCCCTTCCTGCTCAGGCCCCCGTGGGAGGTCCAGGACCAGAACTTCATCCCTTGTCCTCATTTAGCCAGACCTTGCCGGCGCCCTTCTTTCCAGGGGAGTACACACACACACACACACACACGCACACGCACACGCACACGCACACGCACACACACACACACACACACCTATTGAAAAGAGGTGAAGGGAGAGAGAGGAGGGAGGAGGAAGGGACATATGACAAGCAGCAGAATATAATTGCCTAGTTAGGTACAAAGCTAATGTCCCTAAGAAAATGAAACTGTAAAGTTTTTATTTCTCTACCTAACAGATTGTTTACGTCTCCCAACAAAATCATTAGCATCTTACCAGTTCTCTACAAATTAGCGCCTAACTTTACAGAATCTGGGCCTCGATCAGCAGTAAATATGAATCAGTTACTTTCCCTAGAAAATCGGATCACCCGTGGGTGGTTGTGTTAGCACCAAACTCTCGAGCATCATCCAGTACAAAGATAATGCAAACCACCTGTGGAATTTTTTTTTTGTATTTTTAATTTTCTAGTAGCTTCCTATTAAAATACAAAAAGAAACTGGTAAAATTAATTGTGACAGTGTATTTTATTTAACCTAAGCGCTCCGAAATATCATTTCAGCATATACGCAATACAAAACTTTACTGAGCTATTTTCACCTTTTTTTTTCAAACTAAGTCTTTGAAATAGGATGAGTGTTTAACCCTTCCCGCACGTTTCAATTCAGACTGGCCGCATTCCGAGGGGGTGCGCTGTGGAGAGAGCAGCTGCAAAGCGTGTTCCTCAACCCCGAGGTGCATCAGGCACCTGCAGGGCTTGTGAGACACAGATGGCTGGACACACCCCTCAAGAGATTCTGACTCTGAAGGTCTGGGCAGGCCTGAGATTCTGCATTTCTAGCAAGCTCACAGGTGCTGCTGAAGCCACTCATCTGGGGGCCCCCTTTGGAAACCACTGTCTCAGGATGATTTCCTGAGGCCCACATCATCTTTTTGCCATACCTCTAAGTTGTGGGTCATTTTTCTTAGCAGCCTGAGGCCGACCGTGGCGGGGGAGGGACAGCAGGAGCAGCAGGCCCTGCAGTGTCTGCACTTGCTCCTCCTCTGGGTGCGGTGCCAGCTAAGAGCAGCCTTGCGGTGGCATCTCACCGGGTGGCAGTGGGTGAGAGTTCAGCAGCGCTGCTGTGGTTGGCATGGACCCTGCACAGCTCAGCCAGAGGCCCAGAGAAAAGGGCACGGACCCTCGCACCCCCACAGGGGACCCGGGCCTCCCGTGGCTGCTCTCACCCCAGTCCACTCTGCAGGAAACAGCAGTCAGACTCTGTTTTGTCCACTGCACAGATAGAGGTCCTAGCAGGGCCCTTCGGCTCTCAGGAAGGGGTGCTTCCCCAAGCCTGAGTGGCCAGAAAAGGCCGGCTAGCCTGGGGTGGGAATCGGTGTGAACCTAAAGCACAGAGGCTACCTGTACTAGAAAGAAAGAGCGGGATCTGCCTGTTCTGCTCCCCACTCTGTCTCTGGTGAACCCTCTCACTGCCCCAGGCCGCTGGCCTGTACCCCAGCTTGTATGCATAAATAAATAAATCTTAAAAAAATAAAAGGAAGCGCCGCCACACAGGGCTGTAGAAGGGAGCAACGGGGGCTTCCCCGGGAAAGGTGGGACCGTGCAGGGAAGGGCAGCCCGAGTCCTAGGTGGTCAGAATAAAGGCTGGCCCCAGGGCAGGGGTGGGACGTGCCCCAGCAGCCCTCAGTCTCTGCTCTCCTGGCTCATGGGTGAACGGTCCTCCTGGATGAGGAAGGATCCAGGGGTGCAAGGAGTCTACCCCAGGCCACAGCGTCAGTGCCTAGGCGCCTCAGGCTCTGCCCCATCCTAGGGGCCCTTCCTCTTGGCTGTAGGTCTGGGAGAGGGACAGGTGCGTGCGTGGGTGTGCAGGAAGCCTGTGTCCTCGAGGGCACACCGATGCCGGTTGCGGCGTCAGTGATATCCGGGGGTTCGGATTAACCCCCGTCGGGGGCTGCGTCCTGGCCCAGTGCTTCCCTCCTTCTGCAGGCGCCACAGTAAAGTGGCACCGAAGTGACCTGGTGTGTGCCATGTGTCGCTGGGGTGGGACGTGCATGATGGGACTGCTGTGCAATAGGGGTGTCCACACCATGGGGCGTCTTACGGGGTGCAGGAAGTCCCTGCTATGGCATGTAGTGGGAGATAAATGGAGTGTCTCTGCCATTCACGTGTGCTATTTAGGAGCGATTGAGGTGTCTGCACCTTGGGGTGACCTGTAGGGGAACACAGGGCATCTACACTGGCGACTACTGTTTGGCGGCACATAAGCTGTACTGCGGGGTATCTTGTGGGGGGTATAGAGTGTCTGCATAGGTGTGTACTCACAGAGGGTGCAGATATGTGCGGGTGTACAGATCTCGGCTATGTGAAAGTATTTGGGGGGAGTGTCCGCTGTAGGGAGAAATCCGTGCTGTCTCTATGGAAAAGGAACTAAAGGGGTTTCCCAGGGGTGTACCCATGGGCGGAGGACTTTGACAGGTGCTGAGAGGTCAGAAGCAGGGCAGGGGAGGGGGCATCCCCAGAAAGTGCTGCTGCCAGCTCCCAGCCACGGGCCCCTCTCATGCGCGGGTGGCGTCCAGCCCTCCAGCACTAGGCTCTCGGGGCCTACAGCAAGTCTCCCTCTGGATGTGAACTTCATGCTTGGAGGCCACTTGGAGGAGTTAAAGGGGTGTCCAGATTGAGGGTTCCAACCAGGGGCTGGTGGTAAAAGGAGGAAGCTGACCCGAGGAGCCCCTCGAGTGGCCCAGAAGCTGTGCCTCGTGCCGCAACACGCAGGCTTCAACCCTGCACACGGCAGTTTGCAAAGGGTCTCACCCGGGGCTTGCAGAGTCTTGCTAAGACCGATACTGATACTCTTCTGTGTTTACCGAGCACAGCAGAGGGGCGCCTCATGGCACGTCGTAGGGACAGAGCCTCGCCATCCCAGTCCGGAAGGACGGGAGGGCCAAGCGCTCTGTGTCTGAAATGTAGCCTCATCACCACACGGACTGTGCTTCTCCCAGTGGCTGTGTGTGAAAAGGAGGCATTCACTGTGTAACGCACCTGCTCGGTGAGTGTGCGGCCCACGTGATGGGCGTAGGCGCTGCAGGGTTAGGCTTTTGCTGTGTTGAGTGAGCACACAGTATGTCTGAGGGAGGCCTGCTGGGGATGTGCTGGGCCCGAGAGGCTGCCATGTTGAGCAGGACCTGCTGTAATGGAAGGGATCTTGTTGGAGGGAAGGTTCCGCTGTGAAGGAGGGAGGGGGGCTCTGCAGTGCACATGCCTGTGCAGGATTAGCAGTGACCAGATTTTGGGTGATGTAGGAAATGTATGTGTGGGCCTATTCTGTGTGTTCCATGTTCTTTCTGTGTATATACTATGTAGAATGAGCAGACACTGCACAGGTGGTAGACTGCGTGCTTAGTGTGCCATGTGTGGTGAATGCAGGTTGCATGTGTATATTGTATAAGCATGTGTGTGTGATGGCTCTATTTTGTGAGTAAAAGGCAGAAGGAATATGCAGTTTGTATAATGGAGATCCTGTTTATTTTGAGTATACATTGTACTGAGGCTGTGATACAGATGCACTCTGTGTGAGGGGTGTACACTCTACAGGGCTGTATACGAATGTGTGGAATATTTACAGACAAGTGTGAGTCCTTGCTCCATATAGAGTTTACCTTGTATCTGTGATGGGTGTAATTTATGAGTAACGGGCAAGTAGGATGTGTACAATGGCTATACTCTTAAAACGAATATCCTTTGCATGGGTATGAGGAGTATACACTTTGTGGGACAGCTAAGTACGGGGTGATCTGCACAGGGGAGGGGGTAGTTGGAGGGGTCTACTCCATGGGTGTCAGGCACCTTGTGTGCAGGCAGCTTGTGGTGGGAATACAGGGTGTGTGCCCGTGTGTGAGCCAGCAGAGGGCGGAGGCGTGGCGGGAGGCGCGGCGGGAGGCGGCTGGGTCTTCATCTGTTTCCAGAACCCCCAGACCCTTGAGCCCACTGCCCACGCTATGCTGTTTCAGGTTCTTCCTCAAGTTCTTCCTCAAATGCAACCAGAACTGCCTAAAGAATGCTGGGAATCCCCGAGACATGCGCCGCTTCCAGGTGGGTATGGGAATCCCCCTCGGAAACCAACCCTTGCCTAATAGCGGGTGACAGGGGGAGGCTGTGGCACTGCTACCCTGGGAGAAGCCCCCCAGGGCAAATCTCTGCCCAGCCCTGCTCCAGGGCCTGGTGCCAGCTGGGGGTGGGGCAGCTTGGGTCTTAACTTATGCTGGCTGCCAAGGGAGGCTTCATTAGAGTCCCACTTAAGGAGATGCTAATTGTGACATTTTTACATGATTAACGACCCAGCTAATTTGCATAGCCTGAAGCAGAGAGCAGCTGCCCTTAGCACATCCCCAACCTGCACACCTCTCCCAGTCAAGGGGGCTCCCCCTGATGGGTTCTCAGGCTGATGCTGCCCCCCTCCATCAACACTGTCACTCCCACTTGCCAAGAGCCACAAAGATACAGTCTGGAGTGTGTGCGTGCAAAAGCAGTAGCCACTCTTTGCCCAGGTAACCAGTTTTGGGGGGCTCATGATTTTTCTAGCTCCTAGAGGTCAGCAGAGATTGTGCCGCTAGGGAGTATCACGCGACCCGGCTGCCCTCCTTCCACTAGCTCAGCCCCTGAGGGGCTGAAGGGACTGACCCTGAATGCCCCTGACCCTGAATTTCAGCGGGCAGCCACGACCCCAAGCTGCAGATTCCCCGTGCAGTCCCCTCCCCGGAGCCCCCGCCCCCGCCAGGCTGGCCTCGGCTCTCCCCGCAGGTGGTGGTATCCACAACGGTGAGCGTGGACGGACACGTGCTGGCCGTGTCCGACAACATGTTTGTGCACAACAACTCCAAGCATGGCCGCAGGGCGCGCCGCCTGGACCCCTCCGAAGGTCAGGACCCCCGGGCCAGCCCCTGCTGCCGCGAGCCCAGCCAGACCCCTGGCCCCTCCTTGGCGCAGCCCCTGACCCGGCTCCTCTCCTGCCTCCCTTCCCAGCCGCCACCCCCTGCATCAAGGCCATCAGTCCCGGGGAGGGCTGGACCACGGGCGGAGCCACCGTCATCGTCATCGGAGACAATTTCTTCGACGGGTTGCAGGTCGTGTTCGGGAACGTGCTCGTGTGGAGCGAGGTGGGCCACCCAGCCAGTCTTCCTCTGGGCCTAGTGGCAGGCCCTCGGCTCCCGGGTCGAACCCGCAGGCCTCCCCTCTCCCTTCACAGCTCATCACACCCCACGCCATCCGGGTGCAGACGCCCCCAAGGCACATCCCCGGGGTAGTGGAGGTGACCCTCTCCTACAAGTCCAAGCAGTTTTGCAAGGGAGCCCCAGGCCGCTTTGTCTACACAGGTAAGGAGACAGGTGGGGGAGGGGAGGCCTTGGTCGGCAGAGGGAACCCCCCCAGCCAGGTACTTGGTCTCAGAGTTAGCGGATATCTACCCCAGAGGCCAGGCTGCCTAAGCTGCTGCTCCCCTCATCCCACCTACACCCCAGGACCCTCCTCTTCAGCACCTTCTTTCCTTGTGCTTCTCTTCTGTTCCCTGGCCTCTGGCTCTTTAGTCCCCTGCCATGAGTGGATCCTTACCAGCCTGGACATTCTCTCCGCCTCCAGCCTTATCCAAGGCTTCTGTTAACCCATTCCCATCCCCTCACGTTCCCCTGGATCTAGAAATTGTCTGTGGGGATGGTTATTTCAGAGGTATCCCCCAAACAGGCTCTCTGTTCCCCAAATCTTCCCTAGCTCTCTTGGTTCCCCCAAGCCACCGCAGGCCTCACTCTGCATGCACACAGACAAACCCCGCGCAGGAAGCCAAGGCATGGAGCTCACACAGAGGTGAATGAGGTCGCTCATTAACGACGATGCATAGAAATGCCCCCACTGTATCTGACTGCTGGCTGGGACCCTCTCCGCCAGGATCCTCCGGCCCTGCTCCAGCCCAAGTCACCCACCTCTCCCCCCACGCTACCCCTCAGCTCTTCCCACTGGTATTCTCCAAACCCTTGTTGGAGGGGGGGGAGCGAATGGAGAGGGGGGTAGTGAATGCCTTAGGTGTGGGGGTGAGGGCCAGTGGAGTTACATTGTGGCGCCCTGGGAAAACTTCCTGGAAGGAGTGTGGATTAAACTGGGCTGAGCTGGGAAGGCAGGGGTTCAAAAGGAGGAGATGGGGAAGGAGAAGTGGATCAGTGAGAAGGCAAGGCAATTGCGAAGACCCACAATGAGTACTTCATGCTTTGGGGGACACTAAAGAAAATGTACTAAACCTGAAGATGGATGGAGAGGTCAGGTAGGGATTTGAAGCCAGTGATATACCCAGGCCAGGCTGCCAGAGGAGGAGAGGAAGAAGAAGGAGAGGAGAAAGCTGTCTTGAAGCTGGGTCAGGAGGCTGCCGCCTCCACCCAAGAACCTTGGGTGCCGGCCAGTTCCTCCCTTGGGACACAGCAGACCTCTAAGGATCAGGTGCTGCTGAGTCCACCTGAGTTGTGATAAATGGAGTGATGGTTCTTTTCTTTGATATAATGCATATGCTCCTAGTAAGACCAAATGCAGAAACAAAGTGCTCCCTCCAGTCCTGCCCCTGGGAATCTAGAAGCGACTATGAACATGCAGTTTCCTTTTTAAAATCCCAGAAAGAATCTTACAGTGTTTGTGTGTCAATGCCAAGGGCCGCGCTCAAAAAATACCTTTTGAATGAATGAGCGGAAAGGGAATTGAAATTTCCCAGACCCCTGCTGTCCCTTGTCCCCCGAGAGATTTGGGTTGGGCTGATGGAGGGGCTCTCCTGCGAGGCTCCAGGATGGGTGGCTTGCCGGCTAGTCCTTCACCTGGCTGGGAGGGGGCGCCCTCCAAACGCCGCCCCTCTCCCCAGCCCTGAATGAGCCCACCATTGACTACGGATTCCAGAGACTACAGAAAGTCATTCCCAGACACCCCGGAGACCCTGAAAGACTACCCAAGGTACTCAGAGGGGTGCAGGGGGGCAGGGATGAGGGTTTCCTATGGCCTCGGAGGGTGAGGGGTGCTCCGGTCCCTCCGCCGCCCCCCGAGGCTGCCCGCCGGTGCCTGCTGTCTCCCCCGCCCGCAGGAAGTGCTGCTGAAGCGGGCTGCGGATCTGGCGGAGGCTCTGTACGGAGTGCCCAGCAGTAACCAGGTAAGGCGCCTCCGCCCGCCTGCCTGTGCGCCCCGCCGGGGGCTGTCCCCTTCCGGCGCCCGCGGCTGCCCCGGCTGTGCCAGCTCTTGTCTTCGCAGGAGCTCCTCCTGAAGCGCGCTGCGGACGTAGCCGAGGCTCTGTACAGCGCCCCCCGCGCGCCCGCGCCGCTCGGCCCCCTGGCCCCGAGCCACCCGCACCCCGCCGTGGTGGGCATCAATGCCTTCAGCAGCCCGCTGGCCATCGCCGTCGGGGACGCCACGCCGGGACCGGAGCCGCCGGGTGCGTCCCCCCACTCCGCCCTCGCCCCGCCCTCCCTGGAGGTCCCCGCAGCTGGGCGGCCCCTTCCCGGCGGGTGCTGCTCCCCTGACCGCCGCTTTCTCTTAGGCTACGCGCGCAGCTGCAGCAGCGCGTCCCCCCGCGGGTTCGCGCCCAGCCCCGGGTCGCAGCAAAGCAGCTACGGCAGTGGCCTCGGAGCTGGCCTCGGCGGTTACGGGGCGCCGGGTGTGGCCGGCCTCGGCGTGCCCGGGTCTCCTAGCTTCCTCAATGGCTCTACGGCCACCTCACCCTTCGCCAGTGAGTGTCCCCTGCCCGCGAAGGGAGAGACTGGGGCCCTAGGGAGCAGAATGGGGCTCCGTCCTGCCCCCTCCCAGCCCACAGGGGAAAGGAGCCTTCTGGCGACTGTCCCGGGAGTATCAGCCCTCTCCGCGTGCGGCCTCTCTCTGCCGTGGGGTGCCTGCCCCACAATCCTGGGGCTGGAGCAGTTCCTGCACCTTTAGCTCTTTGCAGACCCCAGTTGTACGCATCACGTCTAGCCCTCCCCTTTTCCGAAACCTCTTGAACTAGGGAACCGCCAGCTGAAATCTGGTGAAACTTTTCCGTTCTATGCTAGGTCTTCGGGAGGTGCTTGGCGCCCCCTGCCGGGAACCTGAGGAAACTCAGGGCTCGAGAAAGGTTGGCTCCCTCTGGTCCCACAGGCAGGCGGGGCCTGGGTCTGAGAAACAGGAGTCAGAGGCCCTCTGATATCTGGGGCTCTCTGATATCTGGGGGCGGAGCCAGAGAATTCTGTGTCTTTAAACAGTTGGATTCAGAATTTGAGTATCCAAATCATGAGCTGTCTGACATTTGGCAAGTCATTTTAGGTGTCTGAGCTTCAATTTTGCCTGTAAAATAGGATCAGTGTCACCCCTTGCCTGGAATTGTCCTCAGATCTGAATGTGGTGCTGTGCTAAAGTGCACCAGGCAATTCAGAGGAGTGTGCGGTTTCACAGCCCCAGCTCTGTGGACACGGACTGTCCTCTGGCCTTCTGGAGTGGGGTGGCTGAGTGCTGCGTGGATGGGCCACGGGCAGTTGTGCTTTTGTCAGTTTGCTGTGCCTTTAAGTTCCTCCATTCAACACCAAGTTGCTGAACCTGTTTACAGTTCTTTTAGCTGAGCTATTCAGCAGGCATTTATAAAGCACCCACTTTGTGCAGAACACCAGACAGCAGGCTTGGAAGATAAGTCACCTACAAGCCTGCCAGTTGTAAGAGAGATTGCACCTCAGGTCCTGCAGAGGCTGCTGAGGCAGATGGGAGCAGGCAGCCCGAGAAGCTGCCGGTGGCTTTTCCTGCAGTTCTGGTGCCTGTCCTTTGTCTTGCTTTTGTTATTGCTGAGGACTGAAATAGTCAGTAGTCACCTGTCTGGCCTTCCCTGGCTGACCTGCACCCTGGGTGTTGCTCTTTCTGGCTGTGGGTTTGAGCCTGGCTCTCTCCTCCTGGCTCCTCCTGGCCTGGGCTCAACTTCTGGGACCCAAAGTGCTCTATGCCAGTGTCCTCAAGGGCCGTGACCCTCTGGTGTCCTTCCCAAGACCCCCTCCCTCCTGACCCTTGGCTCAGGCCAGGCCCCGCTGTTCCAGCTTCCCTTCATCTCTGGGCAGCGTGCTGACAACCTCTCTCCGGTGCCCCCGGATTTGACACTGGTGGGGTCTGAAATGCCAATTCCTCCACTCCCCGCCACACACACACACACACACACACACACACACACACAGTGCAGTGAGCAGTGGAGGAACACCCCATCTCCACCCACAGAAGTCTCTCCATCTGGGGCCCCCCTTTCTGCCAGAGGAGAAAGAACTCTATTGCTGCTTAAGCCCCACTCCCAGATCAGCTGGGGACACCCTGGACTCACCTAGAGATCAGACTCATGATATTTCTCGACCTGGCTCACGAGGTCCCCTCCACTCTTCACGTAGAGGACACAGTGGCACAGCCCCAGGGGCCGTCATCCTCACTGCGTTGGCCAGGACATGCTGAAGTGATATCTGGAACTATCCCTACCCAGGGGGCCTGGGGTTACCTACTTGGGCCTCGCCTCAGTCTTCCCCTTCAGCCACCAACAGCCTGGCCTGACCCACTATGCCCAGTGCGATTCAAGCTACAAAATGTGGGCAGAGAGAGTACGTTTTCTGGCATTTGTCTCAAGCCCTCCATGGAGCTCCGAGGGCCTCCCAGGCAGGCAGTGAGCATGTCCAGGGGAGATGGCCATCCATGGGAGTGAGGACATCTGGAACAGGGGCAGCTGTTGAAGGCATTCTTGTATCAAAGTGGTGAGGTGGGCAAGGGGGAGGGGATGCCTCTGATGCCAAAGAGCCTTCTCTGGCTGTTGCTGTCCCCCCACCCCTGCTCCAGTGCCAGCTGCTTAGACAACACTCAAAACATAGCCTACTGGTATTTAGAAGAGAGAGGCAGGGACTTGTGTTCAGAAAAGATGTTGAAAGATGCTCTGGGCAGGAAGGAGGGGCAGGCCTACTCCGTATGTAAGGGGTCCCTGGCTATTCCCAGGAGAGCAAGTCACAGCCCTGGATCGCTAAGGGGCTGGGGAACAGGAAGATCTGAGGGTGTGGATCCCTATGCCTTTCTTTGCAACCAACCAGCTGGAAGAGGGAGCCTATTGTGTTAGGCTTCTTGTGTAAGCTGCGATCCTGGACAGAGAGGCCTATGTCAGGAGTCCGTGTGCATCCCTGACCGTTTGCCCTTGGTCTGCTATAAACCCCAATCTCTGATGCTAATTTTGATGTCCAAGGGCCCAGCAAAGTTTCTTTGCATCTCAGAATCCCAGTGTTTCGCAGCAGGAATCCCAGCCTGCTCCCTCTCTTGCTCATCCTTCATCTGTAGAGGCATCTCTTAGAGTTTGATTTTCTTGGATAATCTGGTTCTACTTTCATTTTTCCCTATGCTGGCCCTGTCAGCTCCAGCCGTGATACAGAGTCTCTAGAACCTCGCCCCCCAAAGCGCGTGCTGGCACAGGGCCCCAGAGGCCCCAGCCGGCCTGCAGACCTTGCTCTCTAGCAGTCTCCCAGGGTGCTCACAGCCCCAAGTGAGGTCTGAGCCTGGTGCCCAGGTCAGCAGCCCACGCAGGGCCCCAGCCAAGTTGCTCACTCTGGTGCTGTCTTCCTGTTGTGTCTCCCACCACCTCCCCTGCTGCACCTGCCCCTCCCCGCCCCGCCCCGGAGTCATGCCCTCTAGCCCCCCGCTGGCCGCTGCCTCCTCCATGTCCCTCCCGGCCGCTGCCCCCACCACCAGCGTCTTCTCCTTCTCGCCTGTCAACATGATCTCCGCTGTCAAGCAGAGGAGCGCCTTCGCCCCCGTGCTGCGCCCACCCAGCTCCCCCCCCCAGGCCTGCCCCAGGGCCCACGGAGAGGGGCTTCCAGGTGAGTGGCCTGGTGGAGCAGCAGGGCCCGAGGGACCCACGTTTCACCAGAGCTGGTTGACCACTTACTTCTTGGAGGATGCAGAGCAGGATGTTCTGATGGGGCCTGAAGAGACCCATCTGAACCCGCTTCCCTTGTCCTACAGCTTGGGGTGGTGGCCAGTCTGGATACTCCCAAATGCCATTTGGGGAAGGTCTGAAAACCACTGCACAGCCCCTCCCCGCTCAGCTGGGCCCAGAGGAAAGACCCAATCCCGCAGGAATCCCACGGGGCTGCGCGCCTCCAGCTGTCCACCAGGGGGCAGCACACACCACTCACGACTCCTCCCTTGGTGGAAGGGAACCAGTGGTAGAGATGGTTTGCCCGGCCTCCCCCAGAGGTCCCACCCCACCCCATTTCACTGAGAAAGGAGCCCATCTTCCCTTCCCGCAACCATTCCTGGTGACCACCTTCAGGCCTCTCCACTGCTCAGCCCTCAGAAGGTGCCGTGCGCCTGCATGCTGCCCCTGCACAGAGGGACAGGCAGATGCGACACGGGGCTTATGCCGCCTCGCCTTGCTTCCCACAGACCAGCCTTTTGAGGATTCTGACAAGTTCCACTCCCCAGCCCGGGGGCTTCAGGGTCTGGCATACTCCTAATGACGGTAGGTCCCTGCTTGGATCCTGCCCCTCCCCTGGCCCTTGATGGGCCCCAAAGACCTTAGCAGGGGTGGGGAGGTGGGTCCAGGTCTCCTCTCCAGGGCTGTGGGCCACGTAGCCCACCCCAGTACCCCGAGCTAAACAAGTGGGGAGAAGCGGCTCCCTGTCCTCGGCAGCCAGCCTCTCTCCAGGACCTTCTTCTCTTGTTCTCCTACTAGGTCGGCAGGTGTTGCCCCACTGAGCCCGGACTGGAGGTTCCTCTGGGATGCACACCCTTGCCCAGGATGGCACAGACAGATGCAGGGCCAGGGCTGCGGGCAGACCTCAACCCAGGGGCCTGAACCGCAGAGTCCCAGTGCAGGGACTCCCTGTGCTTACGCCGTCCCCACCCAGACCAGGCCACGGGCTTCTCCCACCTCCCGTTCTCGGGGCTGGTCAGAAGCCCTAGCACTGTGCTGATGCTCTTGGAGGAGAGCGTCCGGGAGGTGCTGCGGTGCGGCCTCACTCACTAGGGCAGCTCCTCCGGGAGAGATGGCGCTCATGCAGACCTAGGGTGGCGGGTGACAGGAGCGTGGGTGAGGACCGCGGGGGAAGGACGGCTCAGGGAGCGGTGGCCTGGGAAGGTCCTGTTTGCATCTGACCCATCTCAGCTGGCCCAGCGCCCCGACTTCTCTAGGCTCCCGTGGAGCTCCCAGCGGCCCCCTCCCTTTGAGGTCTGAGCGCTCACGCTTGCCAATCATCGATCCCAGTGAGGCTCTGAGCGTGGAGGGTGCAGAGGAGGGTGCCGGGTCTGCTGAACTGTGGGTCTGGCCCCCAGTGGATGTCTCATGACTCTGGCCGCCGTGCGCTTGGCTCTGGCTGGCCCGAGGAACCGTGGAAGGGGCTCAGCTGCCCCTGGCCCCACGCTCCGCTCTGCTGAGGTTGGAGAGAACAGAACAATAAACACAGATGCAGGTGGCGGCCGGGCCTCTCTTGCCTGCTTCGGCGTGGGTCTGCTTTTGTCAGCGTTCCTGCAGCTCCCCTGGGGACCCGCCCACACCCTGCCCCGGCAGCCTTCCGGCAGCATGGGCTTTTCAACCCCCCTAGAGTTCAGTAGGCAAGTGTTCCCTGCCCCTGGTCTGTTCTCTGTCAGAGTAGGGGTGCAAGCTAGCAGGCCCGAGGACCCCACACCCAGACTCAACCCCCAGAGCTCTGGCTGGGAGCACAGTCTGCCCACTGGGGACTCGATCCCCCAACCGTCTGGCCAGGACCAAGGCGGGAGTTGTCAGAGGACATTACTGGGAACTAGAATCAAGCCAACAATATTGTCCAGATGTGCAGAGGTTCAGAAGTGAGATTCTTCCGGACTGGGGCCTGCAGGCCTCACTGGGCTGGGTGGGGCAGGTTTGGAGCTTAGGGCCCACTTTGGAGCCACATTTTAGCGCCCCTTCTCTCTCCCAGGCCTAAGCACTTTCCACCTTAGAGTCTGGGAACAGGAATGGTAAAGAAGCAAGTTTCCCAGGCTCATTCACCTTCCCCCCTAGAAAGAAACTCAGTTCTCCTGAAATGTGTTCTCTAGACCCCAAAGGTCTAAGTTTGACCTGGAAGTCACCATTTTTCCCATTGTCCCGGGAGCCGGTGTCCAGCCCCACCCTCATGCATTCCTTCCTTCTGGCTTCTGGAAGCCCTGTCCTTCCCGGCCCAGTAGACTAACCGTGGCAGATGGGCTGGCACCTATGTTCCTGGCTAGTACGTGAGATTCCGCGCCCGACCACAGCAGGTGCCCACCAGGCGAGCATCTGCAGAGCTCCAATCCAGACTGGACTAGGGCCTAACTGGGCTCCCTCTGGTCCCGGGGATGGTCAGGTGCTTCAGTGGACAGAGACGAGACCTCTGTCCTCCAGCTCACAATGCTGTGCTCGCGCGAGGTGTGTCCACAGCGCCCACAGCGGGCAGAGCCAGCCTTGTGAGGTTTGCTGTGGACTGAGTGGGGTCCTCACAAAATCCGTACACTGAACCCAAACCCACCACCACGTGACTGTCTTTGCAGTCAGGGCCTTTCAGGAGGTGCTTCAGGCAAGTAAGGCCATCAGAGAGGGCCCTAATCTGACAGAACTGGGTCCGGGTACAGAGAGGAGGCTCCAGAGCGGGTCCTCTCCGCCCTGTGAGGGCCAAGCGGGAAGCTGGCCAGCTACAAGCCGGGAAGACGTTTCTCACCAGGAACCAGGGCAGCTGGCGCCTTGATCGGGAACTCTAGCTTTTTCAGAACTATGAGAAATAAATTTCTGTTGTTTAAAGCCCCCCCAGTCTGCAGTGTTTTATTTTTATTTTTATTTATTTTTTTAAAGATTTATTTATTTATGCATATAAGAACTGGGGTGTAGGCCAGAGAAGCATGGGGTGAGAGGGCTCACCAGAGACAGAGTAGGGAGCAGAACAGGCAGATGTACTGAAGTACACTGCTGAGGGGAGCAGTGGGCGAGGCAGGAGAGGTCTGCTGCACTATGTGGGAAGCTCCCTGGCCGGGGATTGAACTCGTTGCTGCAGTGGCTGCGGAGAGCTTCATAGTGCTGCCACCAGGGAGGCCCTGCAGTGTTTTATTATGGCAGCCCAGGCTGACTCACACTTTTCTTTCCCACGTCTTAGTTTTGGTTCCCCTAGAAACTGCACCTGAGCAAGTTTTCTGCTGGACGACTCTGGGAGAATAGAACACACCTCAGGGTTTCTCACATGAAGGGCAGAAGACCTGGGCCCCTCCAGCCCTCAGGGCTGTACCGGGGAAGCTCACCCTCTGGCACTCTCCTCAAGGCCTCCCTGCAGCAGGGCAAGGCCACCAGTAAGGCTTTTGTTGTCAGATTGTATAAACTGATTCCTGGAGGAGATCTGGGCAGGACACCAACAGCTTCTTTGCCACAGAACCACCAGGATCATAGAACCCTTTTCAGCACAACTCCTGGTCAGGGCTGCCACTCAGATGAAAACTGTCCACCAAAGCTGGCGTCACATCAGCCTTTGTGTAGTCACTAAATGAGTGAGAGTGGGTCAGGCTGGACCGTGAGTCATGGGCCAGCACAGACAAGGCTGCAGGCGATCCTGGTCTGGGTCTGATTGCCAATTAAGCAACTAGGGAATTTTCTGGGCTTCACAAGCTGAATACCTCCCAGGACTTCCCACATTCTTTAGTCACAAGTTACTCCATTTTGAACAGTTCAGCAGTGCTGAGTGTGCGGGTGATGTGAGGTCGAGAGGCGGGAGCAATCTTGATCTAACACTGGTCTGTGTATGGAGACCTCACTGCCCAATAAATGCTCTCCCACACCCACGTCTTGTCTTCACCACTTGAGGCCTTGGGCATGAGACAGACTTGGTTGTTTCATTAGGACTGACCCCTACAGCTGGGTATCCCACACCAGCGATGGAGATCCTAATCTTAGCCCTAATGCCTATGTTCAGGGTGGCATTATTCACCTAGAATGGAGGTTGTCTTAAAATAGATTCCCCCAGGGCCTCCCTGGTGGCGCAGCGGTTAAGTGCTGCGCTGTGGAGTTGTCAGCAGCAGTGATGATGATGGTGAATTTGATGCCCATCCGGCAGGGGGGATCGGATTTCCTACATGGCACGGCAGACCTCTCCTGCCTCACCCGCTGCTCCCCTCAGCAGCGTGTTTCCCCCAATCTGCCTGTTCCGCTCCCCACTCTGTCTCTGGTGAACCCTCTCCCTGCCCCACGCCTCTGTCCTGTACCCCAGCTTGTATGCATAAATAAATAAATCTTTAAAATAAAATAGATTCCCCTGGGAGTAGAACTGAGACCAGGATTTGGGTTCAGATGGTTTATCTGGGAGGCGAGCTCAGAAAACACAGGTGAGGCAGGAGGGAAGAGAGGTGAGGGAGGGAAGCAAGCCGGACACTGGGTGTTAACGAACAAGTTACACTGTGGACTTTCTGGAGCTTAATCCCACCAGGGAACTCTGGAAAACCACATGAAACAGGTGAGGTTCCCCACCTGAGCGGGAGGGAGCTGGAGTTCGAATACACCGGCCTCCATCAGCGGGAGGGCGTGGGAGGAGAGCATTGCCTTCCTGGTGCGCCAGTCAGCCCCAAGGTTGGTACATCAGGGCCCGGAGCTACAGCCGGCTCTCAGGTGAAGAGATGGAGGTGCTGGCAGATGGACTCAGAGGTGAACTCTGACGAGGTCAAGATGGGGGCTCTAGGGCCTCCCGGGTGGCGCAGCGGTTGGGCGCTGCGCTGTGGAGCTGTGGAGCTGTGGGCAGCGGCGACGCGAGTTCGACGCCCGACCGGGGAGAATCCCACATGGCGCAGCAGACCTCTCCTGCCTTGCCCGCTGCTCCCCTCAGCAGTGTATTTCTGATCTGCCTGTTCTGCTACCCGCTCCGTCTCTGGTGAACCCTCTCGCCGCCCCACACCTCTGGCCTGTACCCCAGCTTGTATGTATAAATAAAAAATAAATCAATAAAAAAAAAAAAAGATGGGGGCTCTAGGTGGGCACAGCAGTATCTGCCCTGGAGATAGTCCCTGCCCGGCATGCAGGGGAAGAGGAAGTTGGCTGTTCCTATTTGAATTAAGTTTAGAGTGGGCATGAATTTCCCTTTATCTGCAGGTTCCACCTCTCCTGGGACCAGGTGATGGAAAAATCTACCCAGGCTGCTTCTACTTGAGGTACCAAGATGCAAGATGACCAAAGGACCCTTATCAGCATCAGCCCATCCTCCAGCCTTTTTTCCACAGGGTCAACGGGAGTGAGGGAGGAGGGAAGTAGGAGATTTGGCCACTTGCCCTTCAGAGAGCAGTCTGGGAAGTCCTCTGGTCTCTTCTTCACACTTCCCAGCAGGGCAGATGGCTGTGCTCTGCATCCTGCCCTGGGGTTGGCAGCCCGGGGCTGCTTTGGCTCAGACAGAACCCCCTGTTCGCAAGCCTCACAGACACACTCCTACTGCTGACTATTCCCCAAAACATCTCCTTTTCCCCAGCCCCACCCACAGTGGTGAAGCCCTTAACTTCTTCGGAAAAGAAAAATTCCCCAGTTGGAACCTGCCTCTCAGCGGGGAAAGGGCAGTCTTTCCCATCAGTGCCCTTGGGTCTATTGGATATTCATGTGCAAAACTTAAACTTGATCTCTCCCTCACACCACACACAAAAGTCAGTTCCAGGTGGACTGTGAGAGCTAAATCAAGTTTCGGATACTGCATCAGCATGTCTTCTACTAGTTCCTTACAGTTTTCTGCCCTAACATTCCCAAGAAAGTTTGTAGACACTAGACGAAAAGCATTCCATGTTTGTTTCGCATCACCCTACAGCAAATTGTTGAACCGGTCATAGCTTAAACTGTCTCGCACAAAGTCTGAAATAGTTTTTTAAGATTTATTTATTTATGCATACAAGCTGGGGTACAGGCCAGAGGTGTGGGGCGGCTAGAGGGTTCGCCAGGGACAGAGCGGGGAGCAGAACAGGCAGATCAGAAATACACTGCTGAGGGGAGCAGCGGGCGAGGCAGGAGAGTTCTGTCGAGCTCTGTGGGAATCTCCTCAGCTGGGCTGAGGTCGCCGCTGCCATGCCGATAGCTCCGCAACACAGCACTTAACCGCTGTGCCACCAGGGAGGCCCAAGTCTGAAATATTTTCAGTGCTCGACCTTTCCGACAGGGCTTTCTCTAGTGCACTGCTGACGTCAGCTTACTTCAGCAGCCGCCTGGCAGTAGTACTGCATTGCCTCAGAAAATGATGCAATCAACTCTAGATGATGTGCGCATGATGGTGTTATGTAATGCGATGCAATATTACGTCATTCTAGGCTGATATAGGATGTTGTTGCAGTCCTACTGGATAAATTGACATGGTAAAAACACATAAAATGAATTATATGAAATATCTTCAAAACAAGAGCTAATAAAAAATTTTCAGGGTTATATTCATGTTCAGCACACCAAGATACTACAGATTAGGGCCTTTTTAAATCAGTAATGATCTCACTGTAGATCAGTGTTATAGGACTGCGATTCCCATTTTCTTGCTGGCCGGGGCGGGGAGGGGTAGCATTCTGGGTTTAGAGTCACAGGGACAGCCAAGAGAAGGTGGACAGGCTCTGAGGGCACAGACACCCCACGGGGGGACAGAACAGAGGAGACTTCATGAGTCTGAAGAGCTAGAAGCTTCCCATCTGGGCACTAACATGACAAAGACCATTTTTTGCTTTTGTTTTTGTTTTGCACATTCCTTTGGCTATTTTATTCCTTGAGAGAAATGAACCAAGTGTATAAAAGGGGAAAGGAAAACGCCATCAAGCGGCAGCTGTTATTCTTGGAGGCCAACACCAGGGCATTTTGCTCTCCAAAGTCGCTCCTTCCCCATCCCCTGTCACCCTGGAGGGAGAGCTGCTCCAGCACCCCCTTTGGCTGGGCGCAGAGCTCCAAGGCTAGGCTGCCAAAGCTCCAGGGCTGAGTCGGAGGAAGTGGCTGCTGCCAGGAGAGAGGAGGTGTGGCTGCCTTTCCCCAGGAGGGCTGTCAAGGGTTGTCTGTGCAAACTGCAGCCAAGGACAACCTCTTGGTCAGGCAGCCGGCCGTGAGCCCAATTTCTAGAGGCCTATCTTGGGACGGGAGGATGGCGTGCAGGAAAGCCCTCTGGCCTGAGTCCCTGCTCCTGCTGCCTTTCTTGGGGTTCCACCCAACTGGCACCCTGGCTCTCCCAGAGCTTGAGTTCTCCTTCAGGTCAATGGGGGAGGGTCCAGCCACCTTTGGGTTGGCGGCGACTCAAGCGCAGCCAGCTCTGGCTTCTGCGGTGCAAGTTGGTTTGTCTGGGCGGCTTCCCAGGCCCTTCCTGGACGCAGGCCGACAGGGCCACCTTGCCAAGACAAATTATGGCTGAGGGTAGAATGTGGCGAGAAGCTGCTGAGCAGGCCTGAATCTGGCAGTCCTGTGAATGGTGCCCCTGCAGGGCCCCTGGGGTCAGCCCAGGCCAGGAGCAGGTACTAAGGGACGGCCAGGCATCCCTCTGCCCCTGCTGAGGGAACATCCCCTTTCTTGGTCCCACCTGAAAACCATAAACTCATAGTCAAGCCTCAAACTTAACAATTCCTCCAACTCTCCTCCTGGGGTATGGAGCAGCTCAGGAGCAGAAGGCAGAAGAGCGGGGGTAGCAGGGAGGAGTGTATGCCCGTCCTCCCCATCCACGCCCCTGCTGCTCAGGTTGAGCCCCATTTCTCTTGTCCGCTACCTGCCCTCTGTCTCCTGGGTAGGGGAGGCGTGGCAGCCTTGTGTCCCTCCACTCTCTTTCCAAGACATCTTGGCGTCAACTCCTGCTTCCCTCAGTCTTCCCTTTTGATACTCAAGAGCCAGTTTCCAAAACAAAATTAAAGTTACTAAACCTGCTCTGATTCCCCCTCTGAACTGCGGGGACAGCGACCTTCATTCTCTTTTGGGCCAAGTGGACACTGCTGATGACTAGGAGGAAGATCGCAAAAGTGAGAAGAGGGGAGGGGGAGTTCAAGGACATGCAGAGCAGTGCCTGGGGGTGAGATAGAAGAGGGGGCTGGGAGGGGCTCCAGGAATGGGGCTCACAACTGGGATCTCTCATGGGAGGGAGCATTAGGGGAAAAATGAAGGATGCATAGAAAATTCATTATGCATCAAATAAAACAAACAAAAGAGCAGTAGAGACTCCCACTCTGAGCAGATGGAGTGGGTGTACGTCTCCCTGCTCCTTTTGCTAAGTATAGCATAGAACCCAGGACCTATACCAATCACATGTCGCTTAACAATGGGGAGACTTTCTGAGAAGTGGTGGTTTTTGTCGCTGTGCAAAGGTCAGAGAGTGTAATTATACCGACCTAGATGGTCTGGCCTGCTGCCTCCTGGTCCAGCCCACAAGACCACCATCACAGGTGCAACACCACCGACCAAAACACCATTGCATGCGTGTGACTGTGTACGAAACAAGCACAGAGGGACCCCGACAGGTGAAGAAGAGGGGGCAGATTATCTGTGGATCTCAGCATCTGAGGAAAGACGGGGCAGTGAGTGTTCTGGGTTTTCTTTTTATCTCCTGCATCCCAGATATGGAATTGAAGAAGCAGCAACCCAGAAATGCCAACCTGCTCACTAGCCAAGGAACCAGGGGAGGGAAACGTGATGCGGACAGAGTGATCAAGTCTGTTTCTCCTGGGACTGCTTTTCCAGCAAATCTGGGTTGGCTTTGGGGCCTCTGTATCTTGGACTATCCGAAGGTGGGTGATAGAAAGATCTTTTCTTTCTTTTTTTGTGGTTGTAGATGCCTTTCAGCAGGGCTTTCTT
The DNA here is from genome assembly GCA_004024925.1 of Scalopus aquaticus. Taxonomy (NCBI): domain Eukaryota; kingdom Metazoa; phylum Chordata; class Mammalia; order Eulipotyphla; family Talpidae; genus Scalopus; species Scalopus aquaticus. Next base: position 72,623 of record PVIJ01006361.1, on the reverse strand, counting down.
GGCCTTTAAAGCTCTGGCTCTGGCTCTGGCTTTGACTCTGATTCTGGCTCTGATTCTGGCTCTGGCTCTGGCTCCAGCTCTGGCTTTGGATATGGGCTGAGCAGGAGCCTTTGCTTTTGGCACTGTCTTTGTGAAAAGCTCTTTTCATTTAAATTTAGATTTAATCCATTTTGAGTTAATTTTTTTAAAGATTTATTTATTTATGCATACAAGAACTGGGGTGTAGGCCAGAGGTGGGGGAGGAATGAGATGATTCATCAGAGACAGAGCGGGGACCAGAACAGGCAGATCTACTGATGTACACTGCTAAGGGGAGCAGCGGGGGAGGAAGGAGAGGTCTGCTGTGCCATGTAGGTCAGCTCCCTGGCTGGGGATTGAACTTGTGCTGCCAATAGCTTCATAGTACTGAGACTTAACCCTTTGCACCACCAGGGAGGCCCTCATTTTGGGTTAATTTTTTATTCTAGCATAAAGTATGGGTCCAACTTCATTCTTCTGCACATATACACCCAATTTTAAGATGTGACATAAAACTACACAGCAGTCAAAACAGTGGGTATTGGTGAAAGCATAGCTTCGTACCAATGTAGACAAACTTGTGGAAAAGACCCATAAATATATGGCCAATGGATTTCTAACAAATGTATCAAAGCATTTCATTGCAGAAAGAAGTCTTTTCAACAAAAAGTGCAGGAAAAACTGGACTTGCATATGCAAAAAAAAAACCTCAGTTCACATATCACACATGTAAACATTAACTCCAAGGGGATTATAAACCTAAGTATAGTATGGAAAACTATAAAACACCCTGAAGAACAACATAGGAGAAAATCTTCATGATTTTTGTTTAGTCAAAGAGTTCTCAGATGAGACACAAAGAATAGCACCTATGAAAGAAACATTGATTAATTGAACTTTATCGAAATTTAAAACTGCTGTGCAAGGAACACTAATAAGAGAATAAAAAGGCAAGCCATTTTGGGAGACATATCAGACACAGGACGTGTACGGTTACTCAAAACCCAGAAAACAAGAAAAAAATTTTTAAATGGACTAAAGAACTCTCAAAACTCAACAGTTACAATAAAATACAATCACAAACAACATGATCAGCTATCTCACCAAAGAGGAGATAATGATAGCTAATAAGCACAGGAAAAGGTGTCCACCATATAATTAGCCATTAGAGAAATTAAACCCACATGTGCTGTCCCTCCACACCCATTCAAATAGCTGACATGGAGGCCTCCCTGGTGGCACAGGTGTTAAAGTCTCAGCACTCTCAAACTATTGACAGTCACTGAGATATGAGTTTGATCCCCAGCCAGGGAGCTAACCCACATGGCGCAGCAGACCTCTCCTGTCTTGCCCACTGCTCCCCTCAGCAGTGAATTTCAGTCTGCCTGTTCTGCTCCCCACTCTGTCTCTGGTGAATCCTCTCACCCCCTGCACCTCTGGCCTGCACCCCAGCTCTTGTATGTATGAATAAATAAATCTTTAAAAACAAACAAACAACAACAAAATAGCTAACACGCCAAAGAGTGGTAATCCGATGGTGGCAAGTATGTGGAGAAGTCGGCTCTCTCGTCCATAGCTGGTAAGAATGTAAATTGGTGCAGAAACCCTGAAAATGGTTTGGCAGTTTCTCACAAAACTAAACTGGGTACTTATTGTATTACCCAGAAATCACACTTTTGGGAATTTACCCCAGAGAGATGAAAGCTTATATTCACATGAAAACTTCCGCATGAATGTTTATATTAGCTTTAAAAGCTAACACTCCAGCAGCACTTGGGGGGCCCCATCACGTCCTGCTCCCTGATTGTTGCTCTGTTACTCCCCGAAGAATCAATCCTGATCCTGAATTTTATCATAATCACGTCTTTGTTTCTCTTTATTATTTTATCCTTTATGCACCCATAAGCAATATAATTCAGTTTTCCTCTTGGGTTTTCCTTGCTTCACTCAACATTGTTTTTATGTCATGTATGTTGTATTTAGTGTTTATTTTCATTCCTGTATGCAGTTTCATTGCATAAATGTATTATGTTTTATTCTTCATTCTACTCTTGATGGGCATTTACGTGGATTCCAATTTGAGTCTATTACAGATAAAGTCGCTCAAAGCATTCAAATACATTTTTTCACATGTGTAAGAATCTCTCAGAACATGTGTTGTAGATACACCCAGGAATAGGGGCGTATGTGCCTTCAGTTTTACTAGATTGTGCTGACAAGCCCTCATCTTGTCCTAAATGACAAGTTGTAGGGTAAACGAAAGAGTCATCAGGTTTTTCTGCACTCCCCTCAATGATAGAACTTTGCGGGCCTACACGCATGCCTGATGGCAGGCGCCTGAAGCGTGGTGTGGGCGTGCGTGAGTGGGCGCACCTGAGCCCAGAGACTGGGCTTGTAAGCAGCAGAAGCGGAAGAAGCAGAAGGAGAAGCAGCAGAGGCAGAAGCGTACAGGGCGTGGAGTAGAGAATTGTTCGGGTTGCAGCAGAGAGAGTGAAGATTTACTGGGGGATAGGAGGCCTGCCAGCCTCCTGGCCTCCCAGCCTGCCCTGTACCTGGTTGCCTCTATAAGAAAGATAATTAAAAGCCTAAAAAGTCACCGAGGGCTCCAGAACTCCTCCTTTCCCGTCTACGCATCTGCGCAGCTCCGTAGACACCCTGCTCCCTGAAGTCCTTCTGCCACTACACAGTGCGACGCAAAGGCGCACCCTCTAATGGCACATGGTACAGACACCAAGAAGAGTTTACTGGGGGGATTGTTCAGGCAAAGAGCTGGGAGAATGAATATAAAGTCTCTTTCTCTGAAAGATGACTTGCTAGGCAAGCAGGGCTGTTATCACTGGTAAAAGAGCTCCAACAAAAACTTAAAAAAATAAAAATAAACAGCTCCAGGAGAGAGTCCTCATTCTAACGTCACTTTACATATTTGGGGGGATGCCGGAAGGGAGCTGACAACTATGTAGCCGAGGGTACTTTCTGTTCCCTTCCCTGGCTGGGTGTGCGCGGCCATCTGGCATCACCTCCAGTTCATAGGCCATTTCGATTGTGCTGAACTAGCTGTTTTGAGGTTACCCAAGGGAGAAGGCCACTGGGACTTTCCAGCAGACAAACCTGGGTGTGTTCAGTTATATCATTATTTAATGTTTCTTTCTGTCTCTGATAATTTTCTCTGTCCTTAAGTCAACTTTACCAGATATTAAGATAATCATTCTGCTATCCTTTGATTATATTTGCCTGATTTCTTTTTTCTTCCTTTAACTTTCAAGGTACTTTTATATTTGAAGTGAGTTTGCAGTATATAGCTGGACCTGGTCTTTTAGCCCACTCTGCCAATAAACTGTACACTTAAATGCACATTTCAATTTGCATATTAAACTTCAATGAATAATTTTTATTTTTAAAGTGATGCATAAGAGGACTTGGAGAGCAGGAGGAAAGATGCAGGGTAATGCGGCACTAGGTCCCTCGTGATGATCTGAGATTGAAAAAGTACGAGAGGCAGAGACAGACACCCTGAGAAGCACAGAGACAGCACAACAGCCCAGCCGTGAGCAGGGACGAACTAACAGGTATGTGGATCTTGGTCCCCCGGGTTTTTCCTGTTAGCAGTTCGTGCTTTGCGAGCTCCCCCAAAGGGCAGGGGAGCTGCTACATTACATGGCTTCCTTGCTAGGGAGGCTACAGTTAGATTTTGCCAGTGGACTTCCTAGGTTGGAGACTAGAAGGCAGAAAGGAGAAGTTATTCTGCTTCTAGCTCTAGCCTTGGCGGGTCACCAAAGGTGAATGATCGAGGATGGCTGGAGGTGGGCCAGGTGTTGGCAGTGATACCTGCCTCGGCACCGCCATCAGCAAAGGCAGTGCCAGGCCAGAGAGGCCAGAGGCTTTCTGCCGGTCAGATAAAGCCCCTTTCTTTTCCTTGTCTCACTCTTCCAACACCGTGATACCCGACATCCAGCATGAAATCCCCCTGCTTGAGACACCTGGAAAGAATTGTTTTCCTGGCAAAACACAGACTGACAGTTTCCCTTCCATCTTAAAAGAACTAATCAAATCCTATTATTTACCCACACTCTGCAATCATGGCCAGTGAAACAGCTCAAACCCTCAGCTGTTGGACCTGTGCTTCTCTCCTTGGAGCTGGCCGGTGCATACCCCCGGCCTGTACATACCCCCGCACTTGGCCCACTTCCCATCAAAGTCCTCCAACTGTCGCCCCTAGAACACCCTTGGCTATCTAAACCCCCCTGCGCCCACAGGCCAGGGTCCCCACCTCGGCCTGCCTCACACTGCACTAAACCGCGCTCTCCCCTGCCGGGAGCCCGGGAAGCTGGGTGGGCAGTGTTTATCCTTGACCCTGTGCCTGCTTGGCCTGGACCAAGTGCTTATAGAATGTTAACTCGCCTAGGTGACACCTGCTGCAGCAGCTGATGGGCAGAGTTAAAACCCCAACTTCAAGAACCCACAGGAGATGCTCCTCCCACAATTTCTTCTGAGGTTAACCAGCGTCCAAGCGTGTGCAGAATAAAATTGGCTGTGGGAGGAGGGCTGAAGCCTGGCTGAGGAGCGGGGGTCTGAGACATAGAGAGCACAGAGGAATGGGCTGAGGTGCCAGGTAGCTTTAATGAGCCTGAGGCACCCCTCCCTCACTCCCTCTCTCCCTCCCCACTCCCAGATCTCCGGCTTCAGTTCTGGACAGGTCCAGCCTGCCCACAGCTTTGGGGCTCCTCAGCTGGAGCTGTTAATTCTTCCGACCTCTCAGTCGCTCCAGGCGCCTCCGAAGGTCTGGGGGCACCTTTGCCCCTGCTGCCAGCAGCTCTCGAAGTCTCTGTTTGGGAGTCTTGGTGAGGTGGAAATTACAAGGCACGGGACCCTCTTCAAAGGTGACCCGACAGTTCCGTGTTGCTGTGTGGTAGCCCTCGGCGCTGGCGGTCACCACATAGTCCCCTGGGGTCAGCAGGCGCCAGTAATCCCCACCCCAGGCTGAGGAGGGAAGGGCAAGATCAGGACCCAGGGACCCTCAGCTTCTGACCCAACCTGAAGTGCCCCTGCCGCTCCCCCACTCTCATCCCCTCACTCCCCGTCCCCCCTCACACACCTGTCCCCGATCACTCACCTGTAGTTACGTCGTGATTGATCCCCTCCACAGCAATGACGGCATCCGCAATCCCCAGCTCCGTGTCCTTGTCCCGAACAACCCCTGTGATGCCCATGCGCACCTGTGGGAAGGTCAGCGAAACCCTTTCCCTTCCGCGTGTGCGCGCGGCCTTCGGTTCGTTTTTGGCCTTGTTCCCCTGCACACTCGATAGAGGTGGTATGTCTACCACGCCCCTAGGGGATGATACGCTGATAAAAGATCTACTGAGTGATCAATGGCATCTGGACTGGGAGAACTATTAATACTGCTGGCCTGCCCTTGGACTTCCCCAAATGCAGAACCTCGTTAACAGCCTTGTTTGCCTGGAACCCTCTCGAGGCATCCTCAGGAAGCTGCCAGGAGAGAACTGTGCCCCAGTGACTTCTGAAGCAGCTACGCCAGGGTGCTGCCTGCACTCGCCTATGGGGAGCCGTCCTGGCCGGCGCTGTGGACCACCACGTGGACCCCCGGGGGGTCTCCTCCCACTGATGATGTCAGATGCTGCCCTGCTGGCAGGCCTCCAAGTCAACCTGATGCCAAGCATGACCCACGGCACTGGACCCTAAAGGCCCCTGGTGAAAGTCCAACCTCCACGAGAGCTAACCCGGAGGGCCTCAGGCAGGCTGGGGCGGGGCTTTCAGATCCCACCTGTTCCAGGTAGGTAAGGAGGGCTTCTTTGTTGTTCTCCCACTCCTGGGGCAGCTCATTCTCATGTGGGAACTTGTCACAGGACAGCTCCACAGTGACCTCAAAGCAGTTGGTGTGTAGGTAGCTGAAGTCATTCATACCTAGGGCACCACAGATTTGGGGAGGCTGAGGGGGCAGCACAGGAGCCTGCCCCTCTGGTGCCCTCCTCTGGGAGACACTTGCCAGTGGGAAATGACCCCAGCACCATATAGGACAGCAGGTTGTCCTACAGGGGTAGGGCTATGGGGGCGGGGCCAACCCCACCCTTGGGCACATACTCCCAGGGACCGTATGCCAGTCGGCCCCGTTGATGATATTGCCCTGCAAGGAGAAGTCCTCGCTGTGGCAGGGTCGGCGGTCCGGGTCCTGCATGGCCCGATTCGTGCCAGCATACACGGTGCTGAGCCAGCGAAACACGGCATCATCTGGGGTGGGAGTGAGTTCGCGGGCAGCCCACGGGGTGCGAGTCATGTCGAAGGGGTAGGACACCACCAGCTCGCCCCCGTGGAGGTTGGCACTCAGCACAAAGGGGATCCGCTCCATCCAGTCGATCACGGCCCGCGTTTCAGGAGCCACCTGGACAAGGGCAGATCAGGAGAGGCAGGAAAGAGACCAGAGTCCCCAGGGTGGGAGATGCCACCCTGCCCCCAGGTACTCACAGTGGCATTGGGCAGGGTGTAGTAAGTGGGCAGTGGCAGGTGATGGTTGGGGACGGTGTTGGGTACCAGCCCATCGTCCTCCGCTTCCCACAGTGGTGTATTGAGGTCAGCAAAGTTGTGGTTAAGGTCAATGTACTGCTGGGTCCAGCGGCCCTCTGCCCAGCCCACCAGCTCTGAGCCCTGCCAGGGAAAGGGCTGGCTCCAGCTCAGCAAGCTCCGGGCACCAGGAAGGAAGGGGCAGGGCAGGCCTCAAGCCAGTCGCCTACCCGGCGGAAGGCCGTCTCGTAGCCGTCAGGGTTCATGGAGGGCAGCAGATGAATGCGTGTCTCGGTGAGCAGCCGGGTCACCCGCGGGTCCCCTCGCAGGAACTCGAGACACAGAAACTGCATCAGGAGCAGGAGCAGCTCCCGGCCCAGGGCCTCGTTCCCGTGCATGCCGGCCACGTAGCGCACCTCGGGCTCCCCTGGGAGCACACAGGGGCTCGCAGCTGCCTCCGCCCGCAGCCCTCCCTGTGCCCACCTCTCCCCCACTCCTGTCAGTACCCAGCTCGTGCTCCCCAGGCTGGTCCGACATTTCCATCACATACAGCTTCAGGCCCTGGTGGCTCTTCCCGATGCTGTAGACGCGGGTGATGTTGGGGCACTGCTCGTTCACCTGCTTCATCAGCTGGGGGCAGAGTGCGGCACGGCATGGGGTGTGGGGGGGTTAGGCCCAGAGGGCAGACCACAAGGAGGTGGAAGGACTTACAAAAGCGAGTGGAGGCCCACTCAGAAGAGGCACCATGACACAGCTCAAGGCGGAGCAGCAGCGGAGCAGAAGGAAGGGTTAAAACGGGGGAGGCCCCATAACAAGGGAAATCGGGGCAGAGTGCAGGGGTGAAAAGGAGAGAAAGGTGAAAGAGCAGCGGGGAGAGGGGGCATGAGGGTCGGGTCGTCACAGCAGGTTAAGCCCCGGTGGGAAGAGGTCTGAGCCAGGCAGATCGTCCCTCCTGCCATTATGTCTGACCTTCCTCATGGCCTTGTAATCGTGATGCCGGAAGTCCAGAGGGTCAGAGGATGCCAGCGGGGGGGGCTCAGGGAAGAGGCCGTTAGGATCTGGTAGAGGGTAAGTTCACGGCAAAGGGTGAGCTCACAGTGCAGGCTGCAGCCTGACCACTTAGCCCCTGTCTGATGCCCACCTGAGACGGGGCAGGCCAGGATCTCTGCCCGAAGGCAAGAGGCACCCCCCTGGAGCCAGGTCTGGGGTAGCAGGCGAATGAAGCGGGCCACCTGGGGCTCAGGCAGGAGGTTCAGCACTGGTGTCTCTGGGTCAGAATTGGCAGGAAATACCTAGGGCATCAAATCCTTTGGTGAGGTGTCCTGAACCCCGGCAGCCAAAGGAGGGGTTGTGGCCTCCTAGTTCACCATCAAACCCACTCAGGCCAGAGCCCTGAGGAGATGGGCAGAGAGGCAGTGACCCTATGCCCACTGCCAGGGGGATGTTCCAGCTGGAAGCTGTGGCAAGGAGTGGCACCCGCACCGCGGCGGAAGCATCTGGGGAGGATGCAGCTATGTTCAAAGACAGACGGGCTCCCAGAGCTGCCTTCTGGGTAGCACCCACGCAGATAGCAATCCCCTTCTCCTGGGATGCAAGTCTCCCAAGTCCTCAGAGGAGCCCCAGGCCAGTCCAGCACACCCCAGTGGGCTCAGTGGCCAGCCCCCAGGTACCACGGGACCACTCACTGCATCCATCCCACTGCTGCGGTTCCTGCTCCCCCACCAGCTGCGACTGTCATTGCTGAACTGGACCTTGAATGATGTGACCCAGTCATACCTGACAGGAGAGGTGGGGCGACATCATCACTGGCCCCCAGGACCCCCACTCTTCCCCATGACTCCTGGGCCTGGGGCGAGCTGCCTCACCTCCAGACAGAGTTCCTGCCCTGTGTGATGACGCCCGAGAAGAGAGCGGGGCGCCGAGCATCGACCTGAAGCCAGGGCTCTGCGTCCTGCTGCGCGGCACACCAGGCCCCGTCGTGCAGGTCACCGTCCTCCAGGCCTGACTGTGGGCACAGCACAGTGGTCAGGCGTGACTGCTGCGTGGGATGGGCAGGCCAATGGGGGGGAGTTGGCAGGCAAGGAGGTCTAGGGGTCGCCCTGCCGCGCCAGGGCTGCTGACCTGGATGTTGAGCCGTCCTCGGTGTGGCCCAAGCCCAAAGGACTGGCTGCTGGACGCCTCGAACTGGCTGTCTGAAACTCGCAGGGACTCCAGGCCCAGAGGGGGGCAGTCTGGGCGGAGAAGGAGCAGTGAGACGGGACCGGAGAGCGGAAGGCCAGGGCAGGAGGGCGGGATGCCCACACCCACGAGGACAGGAGCTCCGGCAGTGTGCGCCCCAGGGCCGTAAGCTGAAGCAGGACCAGGTGGGGAGATACCTGGTTTCTGCTGCTTGGGAGGGTCAAGGGCCCCTGCGGGGCTGGTGGGCACCGAAGGACTGGCCGTGCCCGGGGGTCTGGAGAGAGCTAGCTTCTTTCGCTTCTTTATGATGATCTTTTTCTTCTTGATGACACGAACCCGGACATGCTGTTCTGAAGTCCCTGGGGGCCAGGGAGGCACAGCACCAGGAGAGGGACGAATGGCATAAAACCCCAGACTGGGGGATCTGCCAGTCCAAGAAAGCCTGCCAGCCTACAGCAGGCCCCACAAGCGGCTAAGGACCTCAGCGTGACCTAAAGACCTGTGTGGTCTGATCCCAACCCAGCTCACCAACCACGTGCTGGCTCTTTCTCCTTTCTGCCTCACCACCTGTGTGGGCAACCTCACCGCTGACCTCTCTGATGAAGAGCTGCACCCAGCCACTGGGGACTCTGGTTCCTTCCCTCCAGGCCTTTGCTTGGCTGCCAACTCCCCCTCACTGTCAACTCCCCCTCACACTACACACCACCTCTGACTTCACTGCCTAATTGCCACCGTCCCTTCCCATCCCAGCCCAAATGCCCCTTGAGGACACTTCCTTGGCTCCAGACCCCACTCATGCCACAAAAGCCCTGTGCTGCCTCCCTGCCCTCTGGGCTGAGATCCGTGTCTGCTTCGGTGTTCATGCTTCCCAGGGCTGGGGCTGGTCCCGCGCTCCCTACTGCACAGGACGTTGCACGGGGCAGGTGCCACTAGCTCCTCAGTGCCCCCACCCCAAGGGCCACAGGTACTTCCAGAACATCTGCGTGTCTGGTGCCTCTGTGCCTTTGCACATACTGTTTCCTTCTTGGCTGCCTCTCTCTTCCTTCAGAGAAGGAATTCAGAGTCACCCTTCAGGACCCAGTTCCACTTGCCTCCCCTAAGAAGCCCTCCTGACTGCCTCCGCCAGCCTTCCCTCCCTATGCTCCCAGACCAGAAAAGTAGGGCAGTCAGACAGCCGGCTCCTCACTCTCCTCAGAGAGCCCCATTCCCTAGCAGCCTCGAGAGTGTGCCCCCTTTGCTGGCGCTTTCCTTCTAGCCCCTTTCCTACGGCCTTTTCCTGCATCTCTTTCTCCCCTCCTCCTGGCTTCGTCTGTTTCATCACCCGGGAAAAGGGAAAAGAGAAGGATTGAGGGCTGCAAACAAGTGAGCGGCAGCGGCAGCAGCGGCGGCAGCGGCAGCGATCACTGGCTGCTGTCCCAGGACCGCTGACTAAATCTGCAGAGATCGGGGCTGCTGAGTCAGCAGCACTGCAGGAGGCAGGGAGCGTGAGTGAGAGCGTGAGTGAGTGAGAGAGTGAGTGAGAGAGTAAGTGAGAGAGTGAGTGAGAGAGTGAGTGAGAGAGTGAGTGAAGAGGAAGGGTCGTCCAGGGGAGGGCAGGAGAGGGGACAACCGACGGAAGAGAAGTGAACCCTTGGCCCGCAGCTCACCGTTAGTCCTCTGGGTGGGCGGTTGTGCCGCGCTGCTACGCGGGGCGGGGGTCGAAACTGGGGCCTGGGTGGTCAGGGGTGGCGCAAGGCCTAGCACAGAGGCGTGCGTCGCCCCCAGACCCAAATCAACCGCAGGCGCACAGGCAGCCAAGGCGAGCAGGAGACCCCACATGGCGGGGTCCAGAAGTGGGGAAGAGCGGTCTCCGCTGAGGGAGGTGGGTTCGTCTCTTCCTGCCCGGTGCTCAGGAGCCCCCCGCCCCTTCCTGCCGCTGCCACACGCCCCCTCAGCCTCGGGCCCGCCCACAGCCTGGTTGCTGGTCACCCACCCAGGAGTAGAAGAGAAGGGAGGGCCGTGAGGGGTGCAGCAAGCGAACCACCCAGGGGCCGTCGTGGAGGTCTCCCCACCCACCGACCGCCGCCTCCCTCTCCAGCCGTCCTGAGCTCCCGGCCTCACAGCGCAGTCCCCTTTCCCGCCTGCAGAGCCCCTCATACACTCCTGTTCGGTGTGGGGGACCTGCACCGCAGGGTGCACCTACTCTGTACCTTGTACCATGCCAGCCACCTTACACGTGGCCTCTCAATCAAACCTCAGTTTACAAACGGGTAAACCGAGGCTCCCGGCAGTTAAGGGACATGGCCGAGGTAGGAAAGCTGAAAACTTTGGGAAGGAAACTAGAAATGGAGAGAGAACTCTATCCAGAGACAGAGGCCCCCTGCCAGGAGGTGAGAGGAGAGGAAAGGAGAGGAGAGAGGGGAAACTGAGGCGGGAGATGAGGCATGAGGAGGGCTGGCCTTCCAGGAAGCCTTCTGAAGGACAAGCAAAGCTACCCAGCCAGAGGCAGCCCTTCCCACCACGACCCAGGTCCTGCCTCTCCTCTCTTCTTTCCCTCCCCTCCCCTACTCCTCTGCTTGCCGGCTGCCACGTTCTGGGGTTACATAAGAGGGAGGAAATGTTGGGGAGGGGAAAGGACGTCTGCAACAAACTCCACAGGAAGGTTTATGGACCCCCACCTCAAGCCAGAGAGATCCAAGACCCCTAGGGCTACGAATCCCAGAATTCCATCACCATCCAGAAGAGAGGATTACCGGAAACTGAGGGGTGGAGTTAAGCAGACATGTTGGCTATATAAGGAGGACTTTTGACCTTGGGGGTCTCTTGTTCTCGCAGGGCTACAGCAAGCCATTGGGGTTTCCAGCTCTTCGGATCTGGTAGGACGTATTTGGAGATTTATCTCTCTCCCTCACTTCCTCTTTTGTCCCCAAGTTATTAATTTTTTTTATTTCCCTTCCTTTTGTAAATAAACCCTTTCATTAACCTTTTTGTGAGTGCCTGCAATTGTTCTTATTATAAGTCCTTTTTAAGCGCACGGGTGAGAACCCACAGTCAGGCACCCCATTGTATATCGGGGTTGCCCTGTAACAGAAAGAGCCTGAGTGGATACCCACTATCTGGGGGGGAGGGAGAGGTGGAGGTTTCATGTGAGTCCTGCCCTCCCCCTTGTCTGCCTTTCCAGATCCCGGGATTCCGAAAATGCAAGACCCTCCCCTCCCCCACCCCTGAGATTTCCCCCCACTCCAGGGACACACACCCAAGAATGAAGGAGATGAGTCCACTGTGCTCTGGCCAGTGGTTTGTCCTTGCAAGGAGCCGGCCAGGGAGAGACCGCCATTCCCACCTAAGAAGCATTGCCCAGAGGAGGTCAGGAATCCTCTGGAGTACACTGAGCAAATATTTTTTGCACCACTGTCTATATGAACAATTTAAGCCACCTAAAATGAGTGTGTGGGCACCAATGTGGTAGGCCAGTCTCACTAGCCCTCTCAAAAGGAAGACCGCTCGGCTCTCCTGGATGAAGCCCACTCCTGGCAGCGACCACCTCAGCGCATGCTGGGCTCCTCCAGGCACCTGGTTCCCCCTGTGCTCTGGGTAAAGGACCAGAGAGTCCCTGAAAGGCAGTAAGCCTGCCCACACAGGTCAGGGTCCCTTCTTGGAATGCCCAGCCTGGATGGCCACTGCCAGGTCCCAGAAAAACTTAAGGGGTGCCAAGGCAGAGGCTCCCCAAAGGCAGGACAGAATCAGGTGCCGCTCACAGAACAGGTGCTGTGGGAAAGGCTTCCTGAGGGAGAGAGGCTGGGACCAGCTCAGGTGGAAATAGAACCCTGAGGATTGCTCCCCACGACAAGCCCACCTGGCTGCTTCTCTGTCTCTGGTCCCCACCCTCATCTTAGTTTCACTGGGGGGTGTGAAGCAATGAGGGCGCTAGGACATTCCCTACTCCTGAAGCTCCCACATCCTCCAGGTCATGGCCCCACACAGCTGCCACATCATGACAGTTCCTCCTGGCTTAAGTCCTTAGAGGGCTCATGTCATGACCTCCATAAAGAAGGTTCTTCACCGACACTTCTCCAATCTCATCTCCCTGTCCTCCCCCCCACCCCGGCCCCCTGGCTCCTATCCCTGCAGCCACACAGGCGTGCTAGCTGTTCTGGTGTACTAGAGCCATTCTTTAAGGAATTTTGGACTTGTTCACCAAGGTCAGGTCCTTGCTATTCAGGTTGCCTTTCAAGGTCATCTGCTTCATAGGCTTTCCCTGTACACCTAGATGCACAGGGAGGCACCTCCCTGCTTATCCATTTTTCCTTCACCACCTCCCCTAACTGCCTTTCTTATGTTCATCACTGTCTTTGAAAGCTTTTCTTCAACTGTGGCTGAGGACCAACAGCATCAGCATCCCCTCTGAGCTTGTTAGAAATGCAAAATCAGTACCCCAGACCCACCAATCAGAATCTGCATTTTAGCAAGATCCCCAGAGGATTCAGCCTCTGGAGTCACATGACATTAAAGGCTGAGAAGCTCTAGATGGAGGTTTTCCAGCACCTCCATCTAAAATGCATGAGATTCACAACTTTCTGTATTTGATGGTGTTCGATGCCATCCATGGAAATGTTATCTCAAGTATTGAGATATATATATCTCAACACTATAGAATAAAGCTTTACATTTTTAGGTTTGTAACAGAAGACTCTTTTCTAACTTCTCCATTCTCAAGTCAACCACCTTTAATTCTTTTTGTTATTTCTTCTTGTATTTCCTAATGCTTCAGTTGCTACTTCTTGATTTTTTTGTGTTTAAATGTTATCTGTGGATTTCTTACTACGGAATTAAGGATTTAGCTTTCCTAACACACTCCCAAACACAAATATGCAAATATACAAACATACATTTCCCCTCGTTTTATCCTCTCAAAAGAATTAGATCACTGTTTGCAGTCAATATTCAGTACCTAAAACCATGCAAATATTTTGGTGTACTTTTTACATTCCCTGGAGTTAGCAATTACTTTGTTTTATCATAATTTTCTAGACACCGATTGCTAATTCAATCCCAAAGCTTCCAACGGAACTAACCAAGTATTTTGAACATGTCTAAAAGCAGCAGATAGTCAATTTCATTTTCTTCTGGATTCATCCCTCCTAGAGCATTATCTTCTGATTCCAGGCTGGGTTACTTGCTTTCTCCACCAGGAACACAACTGATGCCCCAGGCCAGTCTCACCATCCCTCTCCCGGTTTAGCCTCATTTCTTGAATGTCATATTGTCCCTTCGTTTAATTCCTTGTTTTGCTGCAGCATATTCTCCTATAACGTCCTAAGAAAGAATGAAGGCAAGGTCAAATTTTTGAAAACTTCTATGACCTGAAATGTCTTATTCTACCTTCACACTTGATATTCATTTGGACAGATACACGTCTCTAGATTGGAAATCCTGTTCCATCAGAATTTTGTGGGCATTGCTTTATTGCTCTGGAAAGAGCCAGAGCAAGAGGAATCAATGAATGGTCCCAAGGGCCAGAGGCACTGACCCTATGGGCTATTGGTCCTGTCACCACCAAAGATGTCAAGGTCACCAGACATGAGTCTTTGGACAGGGCCTGCTAGAGGGAGAAGTGTAGCCTGAGTCTGGTTCTATCGCCCCTTTGGGGACTGCATGATACTCTTCCCCTCGCCCCACCCCCATCAGTCTCTCTTGAAGTATGTGTGGAAAAAGGATAAAGCACTCTCAATTATGACTCATCTCCACTCTTGTCTCTCAAGTCCCTATGCTGAGCTGTGCTCAACCTCCGTTAACTACCAGCCATTATCAGCAGCAGAAGTTTTATTTTCCAGGTGACCTGTCCCTTCAAGTCACACTTGTGGCCCTTAATTTCTTTCTCAGACGGTAACCTCAACCTCCAGTTTGGAGGTTACTCTGTTATAGCTTTCATGAATCCCCCTGCTTTATGCTGTTTCTGAAACCCTAGTTCTGATACACTCCCACAAACCATGGTGCTTAGAACGCCTAAACAGCCCCTCCTGCCCCATTTAGTAGGTCATGTGGAGGGCCAGCCCCAGAAGACCCCAGGTAGCTTCCCGGCGAGGCCTAGCTCCGCATGCCAGGGCCACAGTCCTGAAAACTCCCCAGGCAAAAGAAAACGGCCATGCTCCCTGGTCAGCTGTCCGTGTAGCAGTGGGCAGAATGCTTTCCTGAGACTCAGTTTCCCGTGGGAGGGCCTGGGAGAATTAACAAAGGCAAGAGGAAGAAGCTTAGTTCTCAGAAATCGCTGACCTCTGGCTAAGCCGCACCTGAGCACCAGCTCCTGTGAGAGCAGAGCCAGCAGCAGCCCCTGGGGCCCCACTGGCCGTGGGTCACAATGCCGCAGCTGCCCAGCCCAGAATGGCTCACCACAGGGGCACGAGGGAGGAGGGCTTGGTGGGCGGGCATGCAGGGAGGGGGCAATTCCCAAAAAGCCTGACTGCCGACTCCCTGAGCTCACCCTTGAGAGTCTGCAGGCCCCCCCACCCCCCGCCTGCCCGCGCACAGGTGTCCTTCCTGTAAGGGCCGCCTTCCTCCATGATCCAACTCTGCTTGCCCAGGCCCAGAGCCCTTGTCCATCCCATCCCAGCCTCTCCCAGGGGCCTGGGCACTGGGGAGGGGTCAGGTAGTCCAGCGTGTCCATGTGTGCCCCCCTGGGGCCCTGGCCCTGCCCAGCTCCTGGACAGTGTCCTCGGGCTGGGGGCTCTAGGGCTGTCCGTCCCCGCAGTCTTTTCCACTGTTGGCCCAGCCCTGCTGCTGCTGCTACTGGTCAGTTTCCTGACCTTTGACCTGCTCCGGAGGTAAGTGGACAGCAGTCTGACAGGTGGGAAAGTGTGGGCAGGTAAGCAAGTGGTCGGCCTCCTGAGCTTCAACTGCCACCCTCTTTCTCCGCAGGCCTGCAGGACCCGCCTGGCCACAGCACTCACTTCTCACAGGGGGCCAGAGTCAGGGGGCCGGCGAGGGTCCAGGACAGCAAGAGGCTTTACTCCTGCCGGCGGCGGCAGGCACAAGACAGCTCAGCCTCCAGGACGCTCTGCTACTGCTGCTCCTGGGCCTGGGGCTGCTCTTGGGAGCCCGCGGCCTGCCCTTGGCCCTGCTGGGCCTGGCTTTCTGCCTCCATCCTTGGGTCTGAGCGCGCTTCTGAAACGCCGGGTGTCCCGCAGAAATACACTGGCCCTGCTGCTTCCTCGGGCATTCTTTCTTAAACCCTGGGCTGGGCAGGCAGGAGGGAACCTCCTATGCCCGAACTGTACCCCAGGGGACCTCTGGCCTCACAGTATAGACAGTAGGTCCTTGGGTCTATGTGTGAAGTGAGATAAGGAACAGGGAGCCCAGAGCAGGATGTAGCCAATTGAGAGCCTGTGGGTTAGGGTGGCCATGCCAGCCTCTTTTGTGATTCTAAAGAATGAGGGCCAGAGAGAAAGACTTGCAAGGGGTCAGCCATCAAGGAAGGGGCAGGGAGTCAGAGAGGGCTTCCCACAAGAAAGCACGAGAAACCATCTCTGTGGGCTTGCCAGGCTCCTCGACAGCCTGGTGGGCCCATGGAGAGGAATTCAGCTGAGCCTCACACCTGCAGTGGCTCCCCTCTTAGCCGGACCCCACCCCTGCCCGGGTCACAATGGGGCTCCTCTGGGGAGGGTGTGGGTGAGTGAGAGTGGGCGCTTGGACCTGGCTGCCAGCTGGCCTGGGTGCCGCAGGAAGCAACATGACTTAGGTGGCACCACCAGAGGTAAGCCCAGGCCCCAGCTCCAAAGCCCCACCCACCCACATGGTGCCTTCTTGACCCTCTGTCTCCAGCTGCTCCTGCAGCTGGCCTGCTCCTCTTCCCCAGGTGCACCGGTCACGATGCAGCAGCCACGAGTGGAGACCGATGCCATTGCCGGTGGGGCCGGCGAGGGGCCGCAGCGCGCAGCCCCCTGGTCAGCCTGGGTCACGCGGCAGGACTGGGTGCGCTGGTGCTCGTGCCACGTGCCCCCGAGCTGGGCCCACTGGTGGAGCACATCTGGCTGGCGGCAGCCGCTGCAGCGTGTGCTGTGGGGGCTCGAGGGGATCCTCTACCTGCTGCTGGCGCTGATGCTGTGCCACGCACTCTTCACCACGGGCTCCCACCTGCTGAGCTCCTTGTGGCCCGTGGTGGCTGCAGCGTGGCGCCACCTGCTGCCGGCCATCCTGCTGTTGGTGCTCAGTGCTCTGCCCGCCCTGCTCTTCACCGCCTCCTTCCTGCTGCTTTTCTCCACACTTCTGAGCCTCGTGGGCCTTCTTGCCTCCATGTCTCGCCCAGGGCACACTCAGGACTTGGACCAATAGAAGGGCAACCCCACCCCGCTGCCTGTGTCTGTTGAGCCCTTGGCCAAAGGCCTGAGGCCCAGGGGAGAGGGAGGGCAGAGGGACCAACCTTCCTGCCTCGGGAGGTCCTAGACCCCCAGCCCCTAGCACACTGGTCAGGACGAGTGTGATGTTTCTGGAGCTGGCAGGGTGGGCTGGCCTAACCCCTGGGCACTTCCCTCAAGCCGATGCTGCAGGGACTTGCAGGGAGTCAGGAGTTTTGAGGAGAGGGGACAGGGCACACAGTTTAGCTAGGGGCCAAGTTTGGCCAAGGCACCAAGAGCTCCTGTGCGGATGCGGTGATATCCCCTGGATTCCCCTTAAGCAACTAGCAGCCTCTTTTTCTTGCAGTTGCTCAGCAGTCTCAGCTTCAGACTCCCTGAGAATTACTTGGGGACCCTGAGCCTGTCCAGAGAAAGGGGTATCTGCTTTCCATTTCCCCAGCCTCTGGGAACCATTGACAGAAAATTGGCTGGAAGAAGCCTGCCAGAAGCTCCATGAGAGGCCTCAACTTGCCTCCCAGACCTTTCTGCCCACTCCCTAGATTTCCTACCTCCTGCCTCAGTCCATGTCCCCTAACCTGGGAAATGGGTCAACAGAGTAGCAAGGTCCCAGAGAGTGTCTACTCCTTAAGACTCTCAAGGTCCGTTACGGAAATCAGACAAAATGTCTCATTTCACCTCCTCACACAGTGGGTGGCCTTGGCCAATTAATTCTTTTGAGCCTCCATGTTCAGTGAGTCCCAACCTCATCATGGACTTGTAAGTCAAAGGCAATACCTATATGTGAAATATTTTGTAAAGATCAGAAGACTGTAAGATATTCTATTGAACACTAAGAACATTCTGTAGGCTCAAAGGGCTGCTGAAAGAGCAAGAAGCTTCCTGGGCCTTCAGAGAAATACTGTTGTGGATACAATTTTGACCCTAAAATGGTAAACACAGGATGGATGGGTATGACAAGATGTGAAAGGCAGTGTGCTGTGAAATCTCAAAATGTGCAGATGTGGAATGCTCTCTTTTGACTGTAAGAAGCTCAGGGGACCAGGATATGGTGCCAGAAGATGCTTGTACAGCTGTGTGTGGAGAAAATACAGTCTCTGTTTTCTAAAATCCACCCAACAAGCTGCTCCCAGCACAAAGAGAGTCTTAGAAGGTGGCATCCCTTAATGTGCTGGATACTGGCCATTCACACATCTGCTGATCCTCCGAACAAAACAGTGAGTGATCAGTTATCACCAAGTAAGGCGCATATAGACAGCTTTAGCCCCCAGTGAGACACTCCCCACCCAACTCCTGACCCCACCCAAACTCTGACTCTCCCCAACCCCCACCCGTACTAACCCCGCTGTATCTCGAACCCTAAAATCCCTTTTCTGAAGCCTTAGATCCAAAGTCCCCTCCTCCTGTCACTTAAATACTCAGCCCTCAGGGACCAGCTTCTGGAACCCTGGATCATTTTTGCTAAAACCCATTTGCTGTCAAGTTTTGTAACTCAGCCTTGCCGCCGGTTAGATGCCTTCAGCTTCATGCCTGGAAATCCCAGGCACAGTCCTTCCTTCCTGTTTCCTTGTGATTCTCCCTGAAAGATGGCTTGGTAGCAAGGGCAAGGCAGGGCATGCAGATGGGGTAGCCCCGTGGCTATCACGGGCTTTGGTGCGGTAACTGAGGTTGGGTTTGAATCCCAGCACTGTCTCTCCAGCGCCATGACCTTGTGAAAATTGCTGCCCCTTCTCAAACTTCCTTTTCCTCATGGGTAAAACAAAAGCCAGAAGTCCTGTCTTTAAGTTCCCATGGGGTTTCTGGCATGTGGGTGAAGTTGCTAGAATGAAGCCACAAATTGCAGCTGTGCCATTATGGTCTCATTTCACAGAGAAGTCAGGCTCAGGATAACTGCTGGCCAGTGGCAAGCCTGGGTTTTTTAGGTCCTATTTCACACTACAGGCTGTTAAAAGAAAAGTGATGGAAGAACTCCAGCCTAACTCAAGACCCCATGGTTCTCAGCACCTGTTCATAAGAGCTTCTATTGGCGACAAAGTTTGGTGTGAGGCTTGGGTCCCTTGCTGACTTGGCTGTGCATTGCTGGCCAGGGACATTACTCTGGGGCCTTGGGGTCACTCTGGTTAAGAGGAAGAGGAAGTTTTGGGTCCAGACCAGACACATGTTGTGGGGAGGGGGTCATGATATGGGCAGGAGCAAGGAGAAAGCCTTCTCCCTTCCCCACACAAATATGTGCCTCCTACCCTCCTACTCTGTTGGGGTGAGGTGAGGTGGTGGCAGTCAGAGTGGAGAGCAAGTGAACAACTCTTATCCAATCAGATTAACATATACCCTTGACCCAGCGACCCAAAATGAATTCTTACAGAGGTCCATAAAGACCTGCTTCTCAAAGTGTGAGCCCAGGACCATCAGCCCAAGCATTACCTGGGACTGGCTAAAAATCAGAGCGCTAAGCCCCACTCCAGGCTGCTGAATCACAGCTTGTATTTTAACAAGAGGCCCAGGTGATACACAATGCACACTAGCACTTGAGAAGCACCCCATAAAACAGGATGTGTTTGAGAATGATGATTGCACTGTGATGGTGGGAGGGGACTGGAGAAGAAAAACAAGGTGGAAAGGAGGCAGTAGGAATGGATGCTACATGGATTGATCTGGAAATTCTAGCACTGAGTGAAAATGAATGAGAAATAATACAATTCCTTTTACACAAATTTAAAAGACATGCCAGCAAAACGAGGCACTTATTTTGTTGTTGTTGCAACAATACATAAAAACAAAAGATAAACAGCGGTTATGACCAATTCTAGGGGCAGCTACATGGGAACTGGATATAGAGATGAAAGGAACGGAGTGAGGGACCTTAAGAACCAAAAGAAAAATGACGTCATCATTTCTGAAATTCCTTCAGATGTAAACAAGGTCATTCATTTAGAAGGCCTTAAAAATGCAAATCTAGGCGAGTAGGATGGAATTCTGGGTCCTGAGTGAGAAGGGGTGGGGCGGGAACTAGTAGCCCCTAGGTCTGGTCAGAAGAACAAGCAGATCAACCTCAGCTTAGTAGGCATCAGTGCGAGGGGCCTTCATCTAGGAGAGCAGAGAGGGATCACAGACGCAAACGCACATCCTGGGAGGGTTTCCCAGGAGGGGAGGGCAGGGTAGGCCCTCCCCCGCCCCGTGAACGTGCGCAGGAGCAGCGACATCAGGGGGTCACTCGGAGGCCCACGCCTTGAGACAGAGTGGAGGAAGGGGAGTGGTCCCTGGGGGGGAGGACTTCTAAGGGCCAGCTGCAGGGAAAAGGAGAATAAGCGGGTGGCTGAGGCTTTGGAAAAGCGGCTCTCCTACCATAAGGAGGAGGAAGGAGGCCAAGTGGGGGGGGGGGTGCGGCCTCCTCCCCTCGAAGGGAAATCGCCCCAGGAGCAGGTGCGGGGCACAGATGCCCTAGTGCCCAGGTGCAAACGTGCCCGAGAGGGAAGGGGCAGTGTCTTGCCGGGTGTCGGGGGTGGTAAGGTCAAGGTGAGAGATCCTGTGGGGAGTCCGGGATTCCCCCTTCCTGCAGTGGGCCACGGGGTACCGGCAGCTGACGGCATCGCGCTCTTCCCAACTCAGGTGCTAGGGGGAGAGCAATGGCTGGTGGGCATCGAGGCAGAGCGGGAGTGAAGGCCTGATGTTTAGACTTAGAAATTACAGGTCTAGCCGGGGATCAGAGGGCTGTGGGCGCCCACGTAGAGGAAGAGATACCCCTTTCGGAGCATCAAGGCCCAGAATCAAAGCAGGTGGACGCGGTGACAGACGACGCGAGGCGCGCCCCCTGGTGGAGATCTCCAGCTCTGGCAGCGAAGAGTCGGGCTTGGCGCGGGAAAGGAAAGGAGAGGAAGGAGAGGAGAGTGTACCCCAACCTCCGAGAGAACGAAGGTAGATTCTGGGTCTAGGGAGGAGCGTCTAGGGCCTGCTGTCACGACATTGGCGTCTTTGTTAACTCTTCAACCCTTACCCCAAATCTCCAGCTTTAGTCCTCCAGTCAGAAACCCAGAAGGATCGAGGACAGAGCTCATGAGATTCCTGGGCTATCTAGCCAGCTTCACCGAGGCTCAGGCTCCTGGCCCTGCCCTATTCCGATGATCTCCCACTCCCTGGGGTAAAGAGCTGTCCTTTCTGATATTTTCAGCGTGGATGCAACCAACTTTGGATAGGTTTTTGTTTTGTTTTCTGAGCAACCATCTCCAACCATGTTCTGGCTCCGTTGAACGTTCCCTATATTCTTGCTTCCTTTATACCGACTTCTTGCCTTTAAAATATTTGGCCTGAAAAAATAAAAAGGACTTGGGCCTCCCTGGTGGCGCAAGGGGTTAGGGCAGTGCTGTGGAGCTATCCGCGGCTGGCTGCGATGCCTGTCTGGGGAGAATCCCACATGGCCCCGCAGACCTCTCCTGCCTGGCCCGCTGCTCCCCTCAGCAGTGTGTTTCCGTTGATCTGCTTGTTCTGCCCCCCACTCTGTCTCTGGTGAACCCTCTCACCGCCTCACACCTCTGGCCTGCACCCCAGCTTGTATGCATAAATAAATAAATCTTTAAAAAAAATTCATGAATGAGAAGGAGTCACATCAGCTTGTCTTCTTATGTGATTTGTCAATGGTCAAATACGGTTTTTCAAACAACAAAGTGGGAGTTCTGCCATGCTTAACTAACAATATACCTACATACTGAAGAAACATAAAATGTCCATCATTTTTATATCTCAAAACACAGAGCAGGAAACAATTTAAATGCAAGTAATGACTTGTATTTTTTAAGTTTCTTGTTTCCTAGTTATGACTGAAAAAAATCTGTAACAGAGGGGCCAAACTCTTTGGTGTCTTATACTGTATGCTTATGTTACAACAAGTGGACAACAAAATAACTTTTCATTCCATTCTTACGATAAACTTTGACTCTATGTTGGGGTGCTAAAGAAAGGTTTTGAAGCCTCTTTGTGGACAGGAAGTCATAACAAGATGGGATGGAAATGCAGAGGTAGAAGGACGGGAGACAGAGCATACTCAACAGTCTTAAGATTGCTCATAGAGTGAAAATTCCAGTTTGGGATAAGGTCTCAAGGGCATAGAAAAGCTTAAGAAAGGTTCCATAGGAAATATGACAGGGAATTTTAGAGAATGGATTAGCAAGCAATAGAGTGGGCCTAGCGAAGCTATAAATCAGCCCAGGTATGCAGTTTTCTCCAGCAACTCTGAGAAGGCCCAGAATCAGAGGGGCAAAAGTGTCGGGACACAGGTTTTGAGGGATCGGGCACACTAGATGAAGCAGAATAAAGCTGCTCCAAGGATGGTTTTTTTTTTTTTAATTAAACAAAAAAATAACTTTTGCACAAAAAATAATTTAAAATTCTATTTTCCTTAAAAAAACTTTCATTTTAGTATATTCCTTCCATTTTTTTGTCTCTATCCAAGAAAACCAAGCTTGTTTCAGGCACGGTTACTCATTAGTACCTTTGTACCCTGTCTTATTTGATTCCCAAGTGCCCTGTCATGAGTTTTATTAACTCACATTGTCTGTATCAGCTTGCCCAGCGCCAGTGTGTGTTAATAGCTCCCTTTCATTTACATTTAGTAGATCACTAGCAAGGATCAACATTTTTCTGGTCTGCTATTTCCTTTCCCTTTATGTGGAATGTTATCTCCTTTGCCAAGGTAAAATTTCAGTAAGAAGCATGAAAGTTAAAGGAATCTGCATCCTTCTCTGTCATCAAGTTCAAGGTTATTGAATGGGTCTGTGTTATCTTATTTTCCTGCCCCATGTCTCTTATCGATCCACTAGTCCATTCCTAACCACAGCTACCATTTTGCCCACATCCCAATCTTGATGCTTAGAAGTGGTGAATCTAGGGTCAAGACCACTCTCATAACTTCTTTACAGTGTAGTACAGCCCCTACCTCCTACATTGGAATTCTCTTTCAGTTTCTCTATTGCCCCAGTTGCCAAAGAAGTTGATCTGTGATCCCTCTGCTCCCATGCACATTACACCTATGTAATGATGGGTTTGTAATCAGTGACCTGCTCGGGTTTGGGAGTTCCTTATTTGGTTTCAACCACTTTTGGGGTGTCCACCATGTACCAAGTAATGTGCAAGACAAGGTACATGTCTACTCCAATAGTTGAATGTTGAATGTACACAAGAATGCATGAGACTGGTATAGGTGAGAATTAGCCAGATCTAAAATTCCACTTAAACATTGTAACTCAGACCTTCGTGTCAATCCCAAAGAGTTGCTGACAACAGCAGAACCCCCCAAGATCTTTCTTAAGCACATATGTATTCTGGTGAGAGTAGAAATGAATGTGTGAGACAACAGAAGAATGCACGCAATGGTATCTAAATAGGATGGGGTGAATAGTCGAAGGGTGGAAAGTCCAAAAGCAGCCTCCCCAACTTGAAAGATCATGGTTTGGGAAACTCACTCCTTCACACAGGAAGATGCCACTCTGTTCTTCCATGCCTTTATTGGTGACAGCAATGGACAAGAACACCACCACGCATAGCAGATACCCTGGCATACCACCAGGGATGGCAAGCAAGCCCTGCAAGGCCCCTGACACATCCAACCCCAGCCCAATATCCAGCCTACCCAAGTCATGTCCCCGAATGGGCAGGAGGCCGTCTGTCCAGTTTGTATGTGTGGATCAGTCTGTCTGAGTGTCTGAGTCGCTGCCTGCAGGGCCCCCCCATCCTCGGCACATGGTAGGGGCCATTGGGTACACAGCGTGGCATCCCCCGATGGACCAATGGGCCCCGGTGCTGACCATGGGGAACTGGGCCAGGGACTGGCGGTGGCAAGGGGCCAGGCATGAAGTTCACTCCAGGACCACATCCTACAAAGGAACCGGTCATTGTAAGAGTGGGTGGGCAGGATGAGCCCAGCTCTGCCTTCAGCTTCTCTAGTTTTCCAGGGTGAGTTTTCAGGGCTTCAGTAGCCCAGCTCCCAGATGGCAACACCACTTCCCCTTCCTCCTAATTAGGACAATCAATGCGCTGATAAATGAGTATACAGATGCTGTTCCAGACTCAGCAGTGACAATCCCAGCCTTGGTGGTGGAAGGGGCCACCCAAATCATCTCAGTCCACCTGGGCAGAGGCAGCGAGGCTGGGAAAGGAGTGAGGGAAAGCTGCAGAAGCACCTACCTAAGTGGGGTGGCATTGAGAAGTCTTCCACTGGGTTACAATTGAAGAATTCATGAGATGGGAAGGGCTGGCCTGGGAAAAAAGGGGCTTCCTGGGAGAGGGGTGGGAACAGAGGAGGCGGTGAAGGCTGAGGAAGGGGGAAGGGGAAAGGCATAGGAGGTGGTAAGGGAGAGGGCCGGGGTGGGGGCAAGGGAAGCTGCTCCCCGAAGTCTGGGGGCTGCCCATGGTTCCCCTGGAACAGATGATCCGGTTCTGGCCAGTCCTCAATCCACGGGTCTAGGAATGGGATGGTTGTTTTAGGAAGGTTTGGAGAGCCAGGGCCCCCTGCACTCTGTCAATACTTCCAAATCGCTACTCCCTCATCTTAGAGAACAGGGCCAGCAGGCAGGAGCACCTCTGCTTTATACCCACTTTCCCTCACTCCCTCTCATTTCAGACAAAGTCCAAAGTGTGTTCCTTCTTTCTTACCTTTCTCAAAAGTGGATCTGAACTCATGCTCCCCTCCAGGGTCTTTGCCCTTTGTCCAGCTCCTGTGTCTTTAGCTTTCTCCTCTCCCAGCTCCTCTCCATAGATCAATAAATGTGCATAGTGAATCTTCTTTTATAAACCTAAAGATCCCATCACTCCCTTCTCCAATAGTGCCCTTTTCCTTTCAAATTCCCATGAAGAACATCTCGCCTGGTTGCCATTCCATCAACTGCTCACTGTCTCTTTCAACCCTATTCCGTTCCTTCAACACTTATTCTACTAACTGTAACCATTTCCTGACAAACTTAACAAATCCTTTCTTCCTGACAGTCACACAACTTGACCAATAGTTACGTTACTTCCCTGAAAATGCCTCTTCCCTTGTTTCCTTTTGTTCCCTCGTTTCCTTTTGTTCCCTCTATCAGCTCCTCTTCCCTTCCACTTCAAATATGCCTTTGTTCTGCTCTCTCCTTCACAGTTCGCTCATGCCCTCAGCTTCCTTCTCTGAGCAGCTGAGCACTGCTGGCTCCAAATCCACCCCATATCTCCTCAGTACTTTAAGCAGATGCCCTGACCCAACTCACCAACTCACCCTCCCTCTGCCCCCCACTGACAATTCCTTCTGATGTCCCTATATCAGTAGCTCCAAACTGGACTCCGAAGACCTGGGCCACCATAAACTAGCCTTGCAACCTTTACAGCATCCCTCTGCTGAGGATCAGTTCTCTCAGCTAAAAAACAAGGAAATCAGATAATTACATAATCAAAATGCTAATTCACCTCCCAACATACCAACTCTTGACTATCAAGTCCTAAAAGTCCACCTCTATGACAATCTTGGCTCTCTATGCCCCACAGATCCTCCTGTGCTACTACAAACAGCCTTCCAGCAAGACTTCTGGTCCCAATTCAACAAATACTATCTGTATGGTTACTATCTGCATGGTGATTGTGCTAGACCCTGGGGCCCAAACGGGCAAGAATCTTGCCTTTTGAAGACATGATCCAAGGGAGAAGCAGACATGGAAGCAATCAGCCACAATGCCCGCTTGGGGAGCAGGCAGGAACTAAGAGGCTGAAAGCAACAGCAGAGGGGATTTTTTGTTTCTACCACATTGTCTGGAATGCCCTTCCTCCCTATCTTTCCACCCCACTCATACCTAACTAAAGTAACCCCATTTCTTTCCTGCGCATGTGTAGCGTAAGGGTCTATGGGCATGATGCCACACAGTCAATGCCTGTATAAGCCATTCACGTACTATGTGAACATACAGAACTGGGACCTCGACTGGAATGTTGTGCCTATGATCTCACCCTCCCCAGAGAATGAAGCAGCAGCACTCAAGGATCACGATAGTCCTTTTAGGGGCCTCTGCGCTCCCTGAGGACCTCCGTCCCACTCTGTTTCCAAGTTCTGTGCTGAGGGACCTCTCTGCATTGCCACCTCCCTCACTTGTGGTAGGGCTCACCAGGGGGGTATTCACGCTTGGGTAGCTCCACGCCCCAGGCATCGGCTACATGGGTCAGCAGCAAGTGTGAGAGGTGGCGGTGGGCATGCTGGTCCCAGTGGACACCATCCCGGTGACGGTGCCGTACTGCATGCCGGAAATGAAAGTGGAGGTCCAAGACATCAAAGCAGTGGTCCCCAGCCAGTGTAGCGCTGTAGAAGTTCCCTTCAACCACATCTCGCCGCAGAGAGCCTGCCAGGGGCTGGAGCTAAATGAGAAAATGCAACATTTAAGAGTGGCAGAATGAAGCAGAGTCGGGAAGGAGAATTCTTATCTACCAGTTACTCCATTCCCCATTCTGTGGTACCCTAAGTCACTTGCCTCCGGCAGAAGGAAACCCCCAGTGACACGCTCCCCCAGGGGCATCGCCATGTTCCACACCAGCAGGCAGGAGTCTGGCAACACCTGGTCCATTCGTACAAACACCCGCTCCAGATTCTCTCGGTAGCTCTCCATTGAGAAGCGGCCATACCTGTTGGGAAGCACATAGGGTGAGCAAGAACACGGAGGTGGACAGCCTCTAAACCATACCTCTACCCCCCACCCCAACCAGTATTTCCTTATCTCCCCCCAACCTGGAGAGATCCCAGAGGCAGGAGTTGATGATCACCAGGTCCGGGGTAGGCCCATAAGTCAGCTCCTCCAGGACGCCCTCCAGGTACTCGGAGTAAACACGGGTGAGGAAGTAGAAGCGCACAAGGTGGTGGCCAGAGCCCGAACAGAACTGACGGACCTCCCGGTACTGCGTCCCGTTGTGCAGCTCGCCCAGCTGGCCCCCAGCCACCAGCTGGTCCTGTTCAAAGCTCAGCTCCCCCTACCCACCGCCCCCCCCCAAGCTGGTCAGACCCATGCCAGGGAGGAGAACCCTGCCAGGCCAGGGTCTGCGCCCGCCCACCACTGGCATGGCCGACGAGCTTCCCTCACCTTGGCTTTCAATTGGGCAGCTGTGAGCAGTGAGTCTTTCTGGAGCAGGAGCACCAGGTCCTTGTACACAGCCCGCTGGACTGCCGAGAGACAGAACCCCAAGGCTGAGGCAGGCCTCACCCAACTTGGCACATCCCAAGTCCAGGCCTCCCATCTTCCCAGGGTCGGTGGTTGCCCAACCCACCTCTATGGAGTGCTGACTTAGAAGCAGGAGGAAAAGTGACATTAGAAAGCATCCTAGCACTGTCTCTGTTCCTCCCAGCTAGTAACACCCACATCACTAACTTAGTATAGAATGAGCACCGTGCAGAAGTCAGCCCAGCCACCCCGGGGGGTCAGACAGCTCAATTCACCACTCTGCTGTGGGAAATAATGGGCCACTCAGGTTGAAAAATGCCGGAAGGATGGGATAAAAAGTTTGACAGGGACTTCTGTGAAGACACCTGTGGTAGGTGTGTGGGTAAATAAAAAGAGAAAACCTGCAGGGCTGGAACAGAGGAGGGATCAGAAAGATCAGACACGGAGACACGGATCCAGACAAAGAGAACACGCTGCAGGTGTGCGGCTGGAAAGTGTGATCCTAGAGGAGCACTCACTGGAGTCCCCCAAGATGACCACGAACTTGTTGTGTAGCAGCTGCTGGACTTCTGAAGCCTGGAAGTGGACCATGGTGCTTCGCAGCGGTCGGCGAGGGTCCTCGTTCTCCACACAGAAGACCATGCCTCTGCCAATGAGGGGCTGCAGGGAGGCTAAGCCGCGGAGGGCCGGGGCTCAGGCCACGGGTACCGGCCCCTCCAGAGCCGTTCAGGGCCAATGGGAGAAGGAGGCAGAGGCGGTAGAGGCATGGGTAGGGGCCCATGATGACACCCGGCCATGGTCACACTTGACAGGAGGTGGCCAAGCCTGCAGGCCTCTAGGGCACTAAGGCACTTCCCGCGCGGCGCCACCTGGCGCCCCGCCACGTGCCCGCCGCCGCCCCGCGCATGCGCGCGCCCGCGTGCGCCAATTACCGAGTCCTGGGGCTCCGCGCGGTTCACACGCGAACAGGGCAGGCCCGCGCGCCGCGCGCCTGGCCCGCTGCGGGCTCTGGGTCTCGCCTCATTGCCCCGGAGGCCAGTCGGTTCTGCACAGCCCCCGCCCAGCAGAGCCCGTGCGTCCCGGTTAGCCGTCGGTGCGCAGCCCGGCGCCCAGCGCTCTCCATGCGTGCGTCGCAGCGGCCCCGACGGCGCCTCAGGCCTGGGCACCTGGGGCGGCGACGCTCACGGCTCCCACTTCCGGTCACCCATGTCCCGCCCTGCGCGACCCCCAGCGCCAGAGGGGACAGGAAGGCGGCAGGGGTGGTCGCCCCGGTGGGCAGCAGCCGGGGCCGGGCCCACCCCGGCGGGCACTAGGCCCGGTGTGGGCGGGGGCGCGGCCGCGGTCGTGTTTAGCTGCCCACAGTGATGGCCGTGGCGGCGGCCTCGCCACGTGACCCGGACGGGCGGAAGCGGAAGTGCCGACCTGGAACCTGCAGTAGGCGGGTGTCCCCTCAACGCTGCTCAGCCGCCGCCTGCAGCAGCCATGGACTGCTACACGGCGAACTGGAACCCGCTCGGGGACTCTGCCTTTTACCGGTGAGTTGTCCCGCCCTCCTACCCCCGCCCTGCTGACCCGACCTTCCCCCCTCTCCCCTGGTTTCGGGACAGAGCCTGCGGCGCGCTCTCCAGTCACTACGGACACTAGGGTCCTCCCCTTGCTGGCTCTCAGCCCGTGCCTACCCCTTAAGGCACAGCCGCCTGTCACCTCGAAGCCAAGGAAGAAACTGAGGCGAGCACGGTGGTCACACATGTAGGGTCAAAGGCTTACGCTGAAGCCCAAGCCTGTCAGCCTTGGAAGGAGAGGGAGGTGAGGGAGGCCCACGGGTGACAGCTAGTGCCCGGTCTCCTGCCGGAAACTGTTGCTGAAGGCAGACTACTGGAGCGCTCTTGGGGGGCGGGATCACGGGGCCGAAGGGGTAACAATGCTGATCAAGGATGGGGGAATGGGGGCGAGTCTTTAGTGAATGTAAAGGCAGCGGGAGTGAGGACCCCCAGGTCTCTCCTGGGGATTTCAGAGTCCTAAACCGTTAATCTTTACAAACCGAACTCATCATTATTCCGACTAGGATTTTTCAATGGCTTCGCTTCTTTGTAGGATACAGCACAAACTTCTTGTGGAACATCTGTAAATCAGCCCGTTTGTCTCTGCCATTTCATCTGCCCCTTTTCCCCCCAAATCTTCTGTTCTAGTTACTGTTATCCCAAAACTGGTGATTCTGGGTTTCCTATACTTGCACCAGTATGCATTTCCTTCTGTGGGCACTTCCATTTCCCTCTGTCTTGTTTGGAAAATTGTTGCTCATCCGTCAGGACCTAGTTCAAGCGTTCTTTCTGAACCTTTCCCAGATTCCAATAGTTAGCTGACTTTCTTTTGGGTCTCACCAGTGCCCAGTGCTAGTCTGTTATGTATGGCACAGTAGGGTAATATTTGTATAGATTTTTTTCTGCCAAACCAAATTCTTTGAGAGCTCAGAGCATTTTTTTTTTGCATCTGTCACCAGTCCGTATTTACAATAGTGCCTTCTGCGCATTAGTTGCACAATAAAGCTTTTTAAAAATACTTTGCAACTAAAGATTACAAAGATGTTGTATTGGGGCCTTATTTCAATAGAAGACATCAGTTTGTGCTAGTGAAACTGTACACCATTCCTATTCATATATTAAAACTGCTCAGCATAATTTTGATACACAGAGATGGACATGCGACGATGGACACATGCCGCGTGGCAATTATTAAAGATCTTTTGTATTTGTTGTTTATAATTCTTATCTCTTTGAAATATTCTTATACGATATGAAAAAATTTAGTATAACCAGTAGGAAGTAACGTTTATCAGCTGTTGAAATGTGAAGAGGAATGTCCATTGACAAGATAATCGTATTATTTAGTATTTACACACACAGCATACACTTTAAAAAATATTAACTTGTCTTTTGAAAATATATGCTGTCTACACAGGCTTGTTAAATCAGAGAGGATGATCTCATTACCATAAGGCTTCTGTTAACCATATGAAATCTTAGTTTTGTTGATACACCAATGAAGTGTTAAATGAATGAAAGTATTGAGTACATGCCATAGTCATGATCTACTCGGCTAACCAACCACTACCTATGCTGCCAGAAAGGAGTACAGATCTAACTAAGCCTTGTTACGGAGGATTTGTTATTTTTGCTAACAGATGTTGAGCCTTTTTACACTAAGTACTTTATAAGTACTTAACTTGTTTAAGTCTCACAACCCCATGATGGTGGTTTCATTACTAGCCTCATCTTACTGATAAGGGAACAGGTACAGAGAGATTTGAGGACCAGGTTACATAGCTGGTTAGTGGTCGAACCAGGATTTCCTGGGTTTTTGTTTGTTTTTAATAGGAAAATTATAATAGTGTTCTAGCTTGTCCACCTTAGTGGAAATGTATTAAATGCAGATACTTGGTTTTATTTGTGTTTGTGTATGACTTATGCCAGCATTTAAGTGAGTAAGTGAATAAATGACAAATAAGTGACAGACATTACATTTGGAGTCCTAGCTACAGGACAGAATTCTTTTACACTGAAAGTAGTGTTCTGGAAAACTTACTGAGCTTGGGAAGATGACACGGAGAGGGAATGGTAACACCCACTGCTGGGACTCCAGATTTCTAGCTATTTTTATCTTAAAAACACAACTTGGGCTAATTCCATTAGTTAATTTTGCCCAACCCTTCCTTTGTCAGACTGTGCATGTATCAAAGCAATAAAAAAATATGGCAAAATGATATTGCCTTCACAGAGCTACAGTTAGCAGAGGACTCATGCTAAGTACTTTAGCACTAGGCTGATCATGACCATAATTACTATAAAGTATAGGTTTTAAAAAATATATAACATACTGGTAGGTCAAAGGTAAAGGAAATATTAATATTCCATTTGGGGAGGAGTAAACTTAAGGAGCAGGGAGTAGGGTGGGGGAAGAGCATATACAGAGGAGGCATGAAGTACTAGGGCACTCTCAATGACCTAAATAAAGTCAGTGTGGCTCTCTATGTCATACACACTACACAGTCAGTGTGGCTCATGTGCCACAGGCACAGGGTGGGCAGGATAGGAAATCAAGTTGTCTTAAGGGCCACATTCTATAGGACCTTTAGACCATCTTTATTTAAAGAATAATCAATGAGAAACCAAAGGGTCTTAATGAAAGAATTGAAGTGATTGGATTTCTAGGTATGTGTTGGGCGGGGGTAGTAAATGTTTTAAAAAACATTTGCTTTTTTAAAAAATTGTTTTCTATGTTTGCTTCAACTATACTAAGAGTTAAAAATATCTTTTACTGAAGCAAAGTTCAAATGTACATAAACATAGTAGTTTATTGAATATTGAAAGTAACAGATCTAGGCTTATAAGTTTCTTTGTAAATAAATGTTCAGGTGCACTCAAAATAATACAGTCAGACACAAAAGTCACTCCCAAAGCACATGTTTGACTTGGCATCTCACCACAGTAAAATGCAGGCTCGATTCGCTGTGTTACCACTGCACACAGTAGGCTGCTAACATCCATTTTCCCTTGGCAGGGAACTCAGCACTGCAGGCAAGCCCAAGCACATGGCCAAACCTATCCCCAAATCCCTTCTTCAGGGGTCTATTTTTGGGACCACTCCCTGTGCCAAGTTTGTCAGTCTAGGTCCAGTCAGGACATCTAACCTGGGAAGATCTGATAAGTACAAATTACTAAGCTGTGACAAAAGGATAGCTGTAAAGTATAGGAAAATGTTATGTGACAGCTTAGGAAGCAAGACATAGTCCTCTGGGGTTTGGGGCCGAGGGGCAAGGAAGGGGATGGCCCAGCACAGAACTGCAACTGGTGACCAGGGGAATGAGCGTGCAGGCAGAGTAGGTAACTGGTGCAGTCTGGTGGCCTGGAGCACAAGGTGTTTGTAAGTTCACCCACAGTCAGTACTGGGCACATGGATATTCAGAGAGTCAGGGCACAGCCAGTGGCCAGATCTTGGCTTGCAGAGGAAGTGGGGCCTGGTGTGGACAGGCCAGGAGAGGGGTATCTGTCTAAGGAACCCTGGAAAAGTAACCTCCAGTCCTGGTGGGCCTGTGAGGTTGCTGTGTGCCTGAGGCCTGAGCACCACATGTCCTCACCCTGGCTGGTGGTGAACCATCCACTGCTGATAGCAAGAGAGCCCTTCCCGCTGCAGTGTCCCTTCAGTGCCCTCTCCTGAGAAAGCTTAACATCACGCCCAGGAGGAAGGAGAACTGCATAAAGGAATGCTGCCCCTTATCATAGGACACTCATTGCAGGGTGAATTTGGAGCTGAGAGGCAAATTCGTGATAATCGGCATGCTAGGTCTGTGTGAATATTCGTTTTCCCATCAGATTTTCATTCAGCACTTTCAGTAATAAGATGTCAAAAGAAATGCATATGGGGTTATAAAGAAATTCAAATATTTAATGCAAAAGTATATCGTGCAAAATTTGGCAGTTCTCCTACATTCCACCCCTTTTCACGACCCTCCCAAAAGGTAATCACTCTCTGGCTTTGTGGGGCTTAGTGTTGCTGTGCAGTTTTCTGCACATTTGCACAAATGATTGTATGTAAATGTGCTTGTGAAAAATGTGTTCAGTTTTTATGACATAAATGAGTTCTTATGGTTCATTCTGAGCTGCAGCTTCTTTTTTCACTTAGTATATCTTAGAGGTCATTCCATGTCAGCACATCCAAAGTCACCTGTTGGCCACACAGTGGTCCCCAGAATGGGCATACTGTTATTTTACTTAACCATTCCTTCTTGATGGACATTTAAGAAGGTTTTTCAAAGACTTTTAAAACCTATTTCAAACAGTACTGCAGTGAGTTTATATCCTTGTCCACTTATACAGTAGCTTTGTAAATTAAAATCTTGGAAGGAAATTGCTAAGTCAGAGTGTGCACTGACTTAAAGGCTGAACCAATTTATTATACTCCCAAGTTCGTTTTTCCACATCTTCAACAATGTTAGATGTTACTACCCTCTTGTAATTTTTGCTATTCAAATGACCAGTGTGTAATAGTCATCTTTTAATTCACACTTACCTAGTCATTAGGTATTTATGCCCTTGGCTGTTTTTCTACCATGTTGTTCCTGTTGGTTGGTAAAAGTGTACTTTATATGGTCTCTGTATTAATCTTTTGTTGCAAATGTTATAATTTCTTCTCCCAGTGATCACTTGGCTTTTATTTTAACTTTTATTAATTTTCAGGGTACATATTTTTAATTTTCGGTAATAAAATGTATCCATTTTTTCCCTAATAGTTTCTGTGCTTTGTGTCTTAGTGTGAAAGACTTTTCCATAGTTTACATTATAAAATTAGCTTATATTTTCTCAAGGTTTTTTATGTTTTGCTTTAAAATATTTTTGTATGAAATAGTACTACATAGTCTTGACCAATTTTCTTTTAGTTTCCTTTTATTAAAAAATGTAATCAGAACCTTTTTTATTTTTATGAAAAGTATCCCTTTGTCATATGTGCTCTGAACATTTTTGTTATTTTGTCTTTCTGTTTTGGTGGATTTTTTTTTTAATTCCTGAAAGTTCCTTAATGTTAATTATTTTACTAAACAACCATTAATGTTTGGATTAAAAACTTCAAGTCTTGGCAGCCATTTCTCTGCCCACCTGTGCCTATGCAGGTGCTTTCCTTTACCAACTCTGTCCCTCTGCAGGGCAGCGGCCTGCCTGTCTGCCCGTGACCTGCACCATGCAGGCCTCTCTTAGCAAACCTGCCCCTTAGTGGGGCAGCTCTTTCTGCCTGCTTGTGTCTGTACAAGTGTCCTTTACTTCTTTTCCTAATAAACGTGTTCTTTAAGTATTAAAAAAAAACAACAACTTCAAGTTTTATTACTACTTCAGCCCCTATTCAACTCTCCTGTAAGTAACCACAATTACTAGATTCTTATGGATCTTCCCAGTGTTTCTTTTTTCAAATAGAAGCAAATGTAAACATGTACTAGTTTTATCGCTGTTATGTAGAAGTGTGGTGAAGTTCACTTAATGTTTATTTAGACCCATTTGTTGATGTTTTTCTTTTGACTTCTGGGTTTTAGGTCATGCTTAGAAATTGTTTCTACTTGGAGGTTGTAAAAATGGGTTGTGATTTTTATCTTTTTAACATGTAAATCTTGAATCCCATCTGGAAAATATTTTATTGTAGAGCCTAAATATCGTTTATTGTGGCTCTTCCCCTATGGCACATTGTCTCTTTCTTTTTTTTTTTTTTTTAAAGATTTATTTATTTATGCATACAAGCTGGGTTACAGGCCAGAGGCGTGGGGCAGCGAGAGTTCACCAGAGACAGAGTGGGGAGCAGAACAGGCAGATCAACGGAAATACACTGCTGAGGGGAGCAGCGGGCAAGGCAGGCCATGCCATATGGGAATCTCCCTGGCTGGGTGTCGAACTCACGTCGCCGCTGCCAACAGCTCCACAGTGTAGCGCTTAACCGCTGCGCCACCAGGGAGGCCCACATTGTCTCTTTCAAGTACCAGTTTGCACCAGTTTGAAATGCCATCTTTATTACATGCGCCATTCCCAGGTCTTTTTGGATTCTGTTCTCTTCCATTGATTATTTCTTTATTCCTGTGCCAAAATAGCACTTTAGTTAACTTTAGGTTTATATCAATATATATTATTTGATATCTGTTATATCTCATATTTTCAAAATGTTCTTAAATGCTTTCCCTTTCAGATGGTCTTTCCTTTCCCCAAATTATAGAATCAGTTTGTGCTTCCACCCCCCCAAAAAAAAAATTAGGGGCTTATTTTTATTGGAATTAAGCATTTACAGATTATTTTGGGATATTTTTCATGTCTTTGATTTGATTTTATAAAAGACAATCAGGTTTATTTTTGGATGTCATGTATAGTCTTTTTGCAATCATGATGAGGATCTTTTAAAATTTCTGTTTCTGATTGATTCTTGCTAGGTATAGAACATTTATTACTACAGAAAATATATTGATTTTTGTTGCTCACCCAACTGACCTTTTATTCAAATCAGTAGCTTGCTCTAAGGACCACATCCTTCCCTGTGAACACCTCAGCTCCTTTGCCTGCTGTCCCTAACATGCGTGTAGTCAGTCTAGCTGCTTCCACTCACCCCTCCATCCCACCACTGGTGGTACTTGTGTGGGGTCCTTCTTTGATTACCTGTAGAAGACAAGTGGAGGCTTTAGGCGGTTCCTCTGGGGCTCACTCCATCTAGATTCAGGGCAGTGAGACTAATCTCTGTCACCTCTCTGTGGGCAGGAAATATGAGCTGTACAGCATGGACTGGGACCTGAAGGAGGAACTCAGGGACTGCTTGGTGGCTGCTGCACCCTATGGGGGCCCCATTGGTAATGTCACCCCTCTGCCACTGCATGCTCTGGATGCATGGGATGAACTCACCATCCTTGCTCACTGGGATACTGTAGTCGGCCTTTTCTTGCTGGTATACCTCTCCCACCCCCCAAGATGCTTTTAATTCAGGTACTCAGGAGGCCTGCTTCATGTGTGGTGGACCTGGGTGGGGAACTAGGACAGAAGGTCTCTTCTCAAACTGCAGCACTGCTCAGGAACCCCTGGCGGAAGGAGAAGGCTGCCAGTGTACGGCCTGTGCTGGATATCTACTCTGCTTCTGGCATGCCTCTGGCCAGTCTACTGGTGAGCGCCCGTGACCAGTAGTGGGAGTGGGCTTCTGCGTCGTAAGGACAGCCTCGGAAATATCCCTCTCCTCTGTAGTGGAAGAGTGGGCCTGTGGTGTCCCTGGGCTGGTCAGCTGAAGAGGAGCTGCTCTGTGTGCAAGAAGATGGTGTGGTGCTGGTTTATGGGCTTCATGGTGACTTCCGGAGACATTTCAGCATGGGCAATGTACGGGTCACCGGGAACTGGGGAGAAGGGATAGAGCCTGTGACCCTTTCGCTCCTTCAACCCACCGCCCCTCTCCCCAGGAAGTTCTTCAGAACCGGGTTCTAGATGCCCGAATCTTTCATACTGAGTTTGGTTCCGGGGTGGCCATCCTCACAGGGGCCCACCGCTTCACTCTCAGCGCCAATGTGGGTGACCTCAAACTCCGCCGGATGCCAGAGGTTCCAGGTAAGGCTTGACATCCCTTAGATAGCATTTGGTGCCCACAGATGTGCCCTAGACCTTGGGACCAACAGCAGATGCTGTGGGTCCTGGTCATCTCAAGGTTGTCCTCTTCCCTGGCCTTAGGTCTGCAGAGTGCACCCTCATGTTGGACCACACTGTTCCAGGAGCGAGTGGCACACATTCTTCTGGCTGTGGGGCCTGATCTTTACCTCTTGGACCATGCAGCCTGCTCTGCAGTGGTGAGGCCCTGAATGCAAGTGAATGGAGGCACCAGGGGAGGCTGGGCGAGGCGCTGAGAAGGCTGACTCTGGTGTCCTCCCGGCTCTGCCCCAGACACCCCCTGGCCTGCCCCCAGGAGTGAGCAGTTTCCTGCAGATGGCAGTCTCCTTCACCTACCGCCACCTGGCACTCTTCACAGATACAGGCTCCATCTGGATGGGGACAGCATCCCTCAAGGTGTAGTCCTGGAACAACATGGGGGCTACATGCCTTGTCCAGGGAAGATCTGATGGGAGCAGGGGAAGGGTTTTCGACCACACTGGTGACTGCTGGGAAAGGGCAGTGACGTTCCCTGTACCCTTGTAGGAGAAGCTTTGTGAGTTCAACTGCAACATCCGGGCTCCCCCAAAGCAGATGGTCTGGTGAGCATGGGGTGTTATGCTGAGGGTGGGATACCTTGATTCATCCTGTCTACTGGCCAAGCCAAGTGGAACTTACATTGCATCTTCTCTGCCAGTGCATGCTCGAGGGGACCCGCAAATGCCCCAGGGGCTGAGAGCACCCAGTCATAGGGATGCAGACAAGTCAGAGGAGTGGGATAAGAGGCAGCAAGAACTGGCAGTGATGTGGAGATGTGGCTGTGGCTTGGCATCTGTGTGTGTCCCAGAAGTATTCGTGGTGTCTCCCACAGGTGCAGCCGTCCACGCAGCAAGGAGAGGGCCGTCGTGGTGGCCTGGGAGAGGCGACTAATGGTGGTAGGCGATGCACCCGAGAGCATCCAGTATCCTTGGAGTGCTGCCTGTTGGGAGGTGGGAAAGGGAAAGGAGAGGGGTCACCTGCCCTGATTCATCTCTAGTTGTTCTTGGAGCCTTGACAAGCTCGGGTTGTTGCTGGACGAGGACTCCTACCTGGTGCCGGAGCTGGATGGGGTCCGCATCTTCTCCCGCAGCACCCATGAGTTCCTGCATGAGGTTCCAGGTGAGATAAGACATGACCCGGAGCAGGGGCTCCTTCACCCTCACCTGTCTAGGCCAGTGCTCCAGAGCAGGACTGAGGGTTCGCTCTGCCCCATCCCCACTCACCAACTCCCTCCCCAGCGGCCAGTGAGGAGATCTTCAAAATTGCCTCGATGGCTCCCGGAGCACTGCTTTTAGAGGCCCAGAAGGAGTATGAGGTAAAGCCCCAGACTTCTCCCCAGTCCTCAGGATGTTCTCCTCCTTCCCCGGACTGACCCAACTTCCTGTCAAGAGAGGGGTGCAATCAGGGCAATGGACTGGGCTAGGATAGGGAGAGCTGGCTCAACCTGTCATGGTGTCCTCCATTTGGTGATGGGGAGAACCAGGAAACCCCCACTATCTCCAGCCCAGGCACAAGTTAGGGCGGCTCCTGAGAGGTCACAGGGCCCCTCAAAGGCAACTGTGGGCTGGTATTGGTGGGAGGGGAGTTGGTGGAGAGGGGTGCACCTCAGGTGGGCTGAGAGGGTTGGGCTCTGGCCTCTGCCGCCCTTCCAAACCAGCCCATTTAAACCACAGCCCAGAGGGACTTGAATTCAGGTGGGGGTTTTCTCTGTCATGATACCGTATTCCCGGCGCCCTCTCCCCAGAAAGAGAGCCAGAAGGCAGACGAGTACCTGCGGGAGATCCAGGAGCTGGGGCAGCTGACCCAGGCCGTGCAGCAGTGCATCGAGGCTGCGGGACATGAGCACTGGCCAGACATGCAGAAGAGTCTACTCAGGGTTGGCCCGGGAGGCAGGGCTGGGAGGGGTTGGTGGCACTGGCAGGGCTTGTGGGGGACCGGGCTGGCAGGGGACGCTTTCCCCTATTGCCCTCTGGCTTTTCTTAGGCGGCATCCTTTGGAAAGTGTTTCCTGGACAGATTTTCACCCGACAGCTTCGTGAGCATGTGTCAGGAACTTCGTGTGCTCAATGCCGTTCGGGACTACCACATTGGGATCCCCCTCACCTATAGCCAGTATCCCCAAAAGTGCTGGGGTTACTGAGGGGGGATGAAAAGGGGCTGAAGGTGCTGTCTGAAGGTCCTTGGCAAATTGGTCTTCTTCTCAGCTGGATCCTTAACTGAGTAAAATACAGATACAAGCAGCTCACCATCCAGGTCCTGCTAGACAGGTACAGCCAGCCCAAGGGCCCTGTGAGGGAGGGAGGGGGGGCAGGTTTTACAACCCCTGATAAGGTCTGGTGGTCACTGCTCCTGACTCATTGTTTGGGAGCCTGGAGCTACTCTGCTCCTTCTCCTCCACCTCGCTCCTTGTACCCTTTATCCTCCTTACCTGCCAGGCTTGTGTTGCGAAGACTGTACCCCCTGGCCATCCAGATAAGCGAATACCTGCGCCTTCCTGAAGTACAGGGTGTCAGCAGGATCCTGGCCCACTGGGCCTGCTACAAGGTGAGGATGTAAGACAGGATCCGGGGGCACTTAGGGACTCGCAGGCCCTAGTGGGATATGGGAAATATGAAGTGTAGAGCGGAAAGAATGGAATTGTTCAAGTGCCAGTGGGGTGAGGGGAGAGACCCAGATGTGTATCGTACCCCTCTCCCTCTGCAGGTGCAACAGAAGGATGTGTCCGATGAGGATGTTGCCCGGGCCATTAATCAGAAGCTGGGGGACACACCTGGTGTCTCTTACTCTGACATTGCTGCACGGGCTTATGGCTGTGGACGTACAGAGCTAGCCATCAAGGTGTGGGTGCCCAGCCCTCCTCAAGATGCCGTGATATGGGTATTAGAAGTCCCCAGACCAACTCTTTCTCTCTGTGTCTTCTTCCCCCTACCCCTCAGCTACTGGAGTATGAGCCACGCTCTGGGGAGCAGGTACCCCTTCTCCTAAAGATGAAGAGGAGTAAACTAGCACTGAACAAGGCTATTGAGAGTGGAGACACAGACCTGGGTGAGCAGGGTTTGAGTGAAGGCAAGACCAGGACCCCTGAGCTAAGTGAGGTGCTGGGCTGGAACCCCACCCCACCTTATTGTCCCATAGTGTTCACAGTCTTGCTGCACCTGAAGAATGAACTGAACCGAGGAGATTTTTTCATGACCCTCCGGAACCAGCCCATGGCCCTAAGTTTGTACAGACAGGTATATGCCATGGGCGGGGACTGTGTGGGTGCCTCCCACCCCCTGAGTAGACATTGCTGACTGTCTTTGGCCCCAGTTCTGTAAGCATCAGGAGCTGGAGACGCTGAAGGACCTTTACAACCAAGATGACAACCACCAGGAGCTGGGCAGCTTCCACATCCGAGCCAGCTATGCTTCAGAGGAGGTCTGAGGTCCACACACCGAGTGGGGCTGGTGGTCTGGGTCCTCCTCGACCTCATATTTGGTGCATGCCCCTTCTGATCCTCATTGTTGAGGGTCTAAGAAGAAATGACGAGAAAGGAGTGACACCACAGAAGCTAGCCTTTCCACTGCAGTCACGAGAGTGGTGGACCCAGCAGATAAGACTGGCCTTGAGACCTGGGGCACAGGAGTCAGCCTGGGTGGGGAGGGCTGAGGAGCTCAGGCTTCCCTTCTTGTCCTTACAGCGAATCGAGGGGCGTGTCGCAGCTCTGCAGACAGCAGCTGACGCCTTCTACAAAGCCAAGAATGAGTTTGCAGCCAAGGTTTGACCTACCCTTTTCCAAGAATCTCCTCTACTCTCCTGATCGTCCTCCTTGTTCTTCTTATCCCCATCCTGGCTTATCTCCATCCCCAGGCCACAGAGGATCAAATGCGGCTCCTACGGCTGCAGCGACGCCTAGAAGATGAGCTGGGGGGCCGGTTCCTAGACTTGTCTCTCCATGACACAGTCACCACCCTCATCCTCGGAGGCCACAGTAAGCGCTCAGAGCAGCTGGCACGTGACTTCCGCATTCCTGACAAGAGGTAGGTGAGGGCCCTGGCTTCTTGTAGGTTCCAGGATCACCTGCTTCTCTAGCAGCACGTCTAAGCTCCATTTTCCTACAGGCTCTGGTGGCTGAAGCTAACTGCCCTGGCAGATCTGGGAGACTGGGAAGAGCTAGAGAAGTTTTCTAAGAGCAAGAAATCACCCATCGGCTACCTGGTGAGGCAGGGGCACCTTTTTCACCCCATCTCTGGAGAAAGGGCCCTGGAGAAAGGCCAGTGGCCTGTTCAGCATCCGTTCAGCAATCCTGTGTAGCTAGTGGGTGCTTTTTGGGTACACATGTTTGTAGACCACTGTATATCAGAGAATGGGCCCAAGTCTGCCAGTAAATGTTGGGGGAAGGACATGAGCTGTTTTCCCCAAGGGAGGTCCTGAGGGGGCCATGTCCCTGAGGGCAAGTCCTTTTTCAGTTGGGAGGAATGGAACAGGGAGGGCACATTTTTGAGGCAGTGGAGGTTATTGAGGGGGTTTGTTTTCC
This sequence comes from Scalopus aquaticus, assembly GCA_004024925.1. Taxonomy (NCBI): domain Eukaryota; kingdom Metazoa; phylum Chordata; class Mammalia; order Eulipotyphla; family Talpidae; genus Scalopus; species Scalopus aquaticus. Next base: position 31,739 of record PVIJ01006361.1, on the reverse strand, counting down.
GTAGCAGGCAGTTCAGAAATGTGGTGGGGAGATGGGATAAGTGCAGCTGGGAAAGAAAACCGGGACCTGAGAGGACAGGAATTATCTGTTGTGAGGGGATGACAGCAGATGGGAGGGTAGATCTCTGGGAAGAATTGGCCTCAAGACTCTCCAGATCTGTAGTTTAGGTCATTTTTACCCTGAGAAAGTTGAAATCACAGCTGTTGTATGGGAGTAGGGTGGGGAGGGCAGGGTTATACGTCCTGAAGGGCATACTGAAGGGTATAAAAAATAAATAGGGACAGTGTAACCACTGGACTCTCTCTCCACCCCTTCCCTCTCCTAAGCCTTTCGTGGAGATCTGCATGAAGCAACACAATAAATATGAAGCCAAGAAGTATGCCTCCCGCGTGGGTCCCGAACAGAAGGTCAAGGCTTTGCTCCTTGTTGGGTGAGTTGGCTAAAAGCCCTGAAGGTGCAATGTGACTTGGTCAGTGGGCTGATGAGAGGCACAGTCTGTGCCGTCGGGTAGCCCAACACCATGTCCCCTCCTGCCCAAACCGCAGGGATGTAGCGCAGGCTGCAGATGTGGCTATTGAGCACCGAAATGAGGCAGAGATGAGCCTCGTATTGTCCCACTGCACTGGAGCCACAGATGGGGCCACAGCCGACAAGATTCAGCGGGCCAGGGCACAAGCCCAGAAGAAATAAGAGGCCCAGCCTGCACATCTCCTCAAGCTCTGGGCTTGGCAGAGTGTCCCTGCTCATTCCCCCCCCTCCCCCAGAGCAAAAGTTGGGGAGTGGACTGAGGTGGGAACTGGGAGTCTGGTTGTAAATAAAGCTGTAACATTTTAGAATGCTTGTCTTACGCAGTCCAGCCTAAGCACTGGAAGCAGAACTATCCAGACGCCACAGCAAAGTTCCACATGATTGTGTTGGGACTGGACGTGGGGCTTGTCTTGTCCAGCTGTTTTTATAAGACACCTGTCCCTCTGACCAGTTACTGAGAAAGGTTTCTCAGGTTCACCTAGGAAAACTATGGGAGGAGACAGCACAGAGCATACTCACCAACTCATCAAGAACCACACTGAAAAGTGTTACACACACACACACACACACACACTCTCAAGAACCATGCCAAACACTGCCATTTTTGTTTCATTTATTCCACATCACAGCCCTGTGAGATAGGAAGCATCATCCCATTTTACAAAAGAAGAAAGAGGGGACTGAGGTGTTGTCACAGCGAGCATATGGCAAAACTGGACTTTCAAACTAGATTGAATATTTGGGGGTCTCAGAGCTATTCCTTGGCTGTGGTGGTGACAGAGAAAAGTTGACTCAGCAGGAACTAAGATCGCGCCCTCTGAGAAGGGGACCTGAGCCACTTCGCATTACAGTGAAGGCTGGAAGGATGATGGGAGGCGTGTGGTCAGTGAACTGGAGGAAGGGCCTTCAGAAGCCCTACCTACTACTGTGGTGAGCAATTCTTGAGTGTTCTCTGGGCTAAAGAGAAAAGGGAAATGGAATTCTCCTTTTGGCAATTCTTTGGCAAGAACTACAAACTGCAAACCCACGATTACACCCTAGCCCCATGGAGGCTTCATCCCTATCAGTAGATGTGCCTTTTTGGCCTGCCATTTGCACTCTGTGCATTGTGGCTTCTAGTCCCGCTGCCCTCACCCACCAGAGGGCGTGACTTTTCCTCCTGTTGTCCCCTTAGTTTAGAAGGAAGAAACCAAAGCCCAGAGGGACAGAACCAAAGCTAGAAGGAGGGCCTCACTGGAGCTTCCAGCCTTTCCTTTTTAAAGCCTCTTAAGCCAGCCATGCTTAGAAAGAGTGAGAGACTGAAGGTATTTCTTTTCTTCCCTCACCTGATCTATAAGTGTAACTTTGTGAAAGTCCTCTAAGGGTATATATATCAAATTGTGAAACAGCCATTTGTTATGCTTACCAGGTGGACAGGAGAAAACGCGAATGTTTTGTTTGTTCCACATATTTGGAATCAGCTGAAAGTCCCAAGGGTTGGGGGTGACTTGACAGCTGGCAGCTGAACTTGGAAAACTTGGTAACTCAAATGTCGTAGGTGAAGCTGATTGTGGACTGGATCCTTAACTGGGGCTGTTCTTCAGGACAACCCGTGGACCTCAATATAACAAGCGGGTCCCAAGAGCAAGCATCCGGGAAGAACTGGGCAGAGCTATTCTGCCTTCCCTAACCTAGCTTTGGGTCACACCTGCCATATTGTTTGTCAAGGCAGTCACATAGGCCTACCCCACCCCTTCTAGGGGAAATAGACTCCACCTCTTGGTCAGGGGGGTTGCATAGGAAGGCTCTGGAAGAGTGTGTGGAACTGGAAATGTGGCTAGTTTTCAGAAGCACAATCTGGCACAGCCTATCAGCCTTAAAATGAGCATATACCTCCAGAAGGGAAAAGATCTCCAATTCTGGGCTTTCCACCCCCATTCTTGGTCCACGGTTCCTTGATATCCTGATAGTAGTTCTTCTTTGCCTTTTAAATGTGTTTTGTCCAGTTTTTCTAGTTTTTCTTAGTAAAAAGAATTGGTACAAGTCAATCTGCCTTCCCTGGTAGGGTGCAGACTGGGTAGTGCTTTTAGAATGTACACAGTAAAAAACCTATGTTCTCAAACCAACAGACCACATGTTTACTCATGTGACATGCAAACATTAAGCACTGTATATGTAAAGTTTTAGAAATACGTGAGAACTGATGACATTTATACACAAATAATGATTACTAGTTCATACAAAGTGTATGCACTGCAATTATCTGTGGGGAGAGTTGTTTGAAAATTAAAAGCAGTATTGTGTCCTTTTTTTATAAAGTTAAACACTGATTTTACCCCCAACATTTTATCATGAAAACTTCCAAATGGAAAAAAAAGAAAACAACTTTCAAACATACAGCTAAAGAATTTTTCAGTGACTACCTGTGTACCCACCACCTGCGTTCTGCCATCAGCATTTCACTTTGGTTTTTCATGCATCTATCCATTTTCTTTTAAATGCTTTTCAAAGCAAGCTACTGTCATCAGTATATCTGCCTTTAAATACTTCAGATTATGTTTCAGCAGCTAGTATTCATTATTTGCAATTTTTTTCTTTTCAGGCAAATGTGTAATCTAGATCTTAAGTATACTATATTTGCTGAATTTTGACAAATGTATATACTTGTAAAGATTTTAAAAACAACTTGGATTTTTTTTCAAATCTTTGATTCCATTAAAGTTAGTGTCAAGTGTCTTCAATACTAAGCAACTTGCACAGCAGGCCTGTACTTACCGCCGTGGGTGGGACCAGTCCTAGCCAATTATTGGGCCAGGATTGAGCTTGGCACCAGGATTGTGAGGCTGGGGGCCAAGACTCTGGAAACATCTTTTCTAATTACAGATATCAGAGGCAGCCTGAAAGTGAGATTCAGGGCAAAGGCTCCTACAAGCAACCACTTTCTGGGGTTAAAGAGGCTGCAGTGCTTGGGTACAACGCTCTGACAAATGCCCCTGCGAGTAGAACAGTGACCTGGAAAGACACTTGGCTCTTACTTACTTCAAATTCTTACTTTCTATCTCACTGCCTTGCTTTATTTTCATAACAGAATTTAGGAAATTTTCTTGTTCGTGTTGTTTATTATCTGTCTCCCCATCCAGAATGTAAGTTCCTGAGAACAGAGCCTTTTTCTTATTCCTGCTGTGTCCAGCACATGGTCTGCTCTCAATAAGTATTTGTTGAGTGAATGACTCATTGTTCCATTTACTACATGGGGAAAAGAGGCCCAGAGAGGGGAAATGACTTGCCTAAAGAAATAGGCATCCTTATCTCATGAATGCTGCAACTCGTGGGGCACCTATGGAGTGACTGACAAGTGCCTATGTGTAGGTGTATGCTCTTGCAGGCTGAGACTAAAGCAGGTCCAGGAGCAGGGCTTCAGCTTCCCACTTGGGTAGGCCTGGGCTCCAGAAGCCTGCCACCCCTCCCTTCTCAGTCCTTTTCACAGACAGCTTTTTGCCCTGTGATGGCGGGGGAAAGCTGGGTATTAAGTAGGTTGGGGAGCCTGGCAAGTCTCCACAAGTGGGCAGCTAAGGATGGGACCCCAGAAGCAGGGCCTGTGTGGGTTGCTGCGCTAAACTCTTTCCCAGGGAACTCCAGGTTGGAACATCTAAGACCCTGTGTCTCCTTGCAGTTCTGCTACCCCTGAACACAAATCTTTGGAGTACAATCTGGCTGTCTCATGGAGAGAAAGGGATCTGCATTTCCTGAGAACAGGTTATTTGCCAAGCTGTATATGCCTGTAATTCTAGTCCAGCCTGGGGGACGGGGCGGTGTTAGGAAGAGTAACAGGGAATCAGGTCAGCCAGCCAATAGTGGGGCTAGAAACCCAGGGCTCTCTGACCACCACACCCAACTGCAGCATTTTTCCAAACGTGGTCAGATCCCATGGGGATCCTTTAGATGAGCTTGAGGATGAACACTTTATTTGAATAGCTATTTTAATGCATTTTAGAATATATAAGTATGTTAAATCCTTTTATGGTAGTATAAATAAAACTATAAAAAAACAACCAAAAAAAAAAACATTAAAATATATTAGTGTAAAAATATAGTGTAGATCAGATGTAAACAAAGTAAAACTAAGCTGGTGGAGTTTGGCCCTACAGTGGTGCTATCTGAACTACCCAGTTACCTCCCACACTCTTGGTCATTTTTTAGGGTTTCTAAATACTCGAGTTCAGGGAAAAGTTTCACTTTTCCATTCAATATCCAATAGGCTGAGTTTGAACTTCCTGGAAACCAAGAATGGAGGGCCTCTGAGAGAACCTGCCCTCATTGGTTGCCCCTGGGATGTGAGTATGTGGCCTCTGGGGCCGTGGGCTGCAGTGGCTACAGGCAGAGGAACTTTGGGTTTGACTCTTTCACAACACTTTTGGGTTGGTCCTGACTAGTAGGAGGACACAACTTGCACGCAAGGAGGGACTTCCCTGCCATGAGCAGAGGGTCTCAGGGTGGCCCATTGTACCTGGCACCTCCAGGCTGTGCTCTGGTCAGTATACACACATTTAATCCACAAACTAAGGGAAGGTAAATGAACAGAGGCCTAAATTGGCACCCCAACTACAGATGGTGGTGGAGACTGGATGTGGTAGGGGATACCAACCCTGTTGAACAGACATGGGCTCCTTTTCCTGCGCCAAAATGTCCCAGCTTCCACCTTGAAGAATAACTACAGCCCTACCCCCAGGGGTGCATAGAACATGGGACTCTGCCCAGTGGATGGAAGAAAGGGACTCAAGGCCTGAGGGCCTGGAGGAGGGGCTTGCTGCCTCCCACTCCTAGCAACACAGACTCCGTGACTGGGATGAAGGGTCTCCGGCATGCCTCACTTACACACTGCTAGGCCTATGGAGGCCCAGGGGCTCATCTCCCTAACGTCCAAGGGAGACTGACCGTGGGAACCACCCCCCACCCCACCCAACTCCCCCAGACATAGGGACAGAACGGGGGTCGAGTGCCCTATCTGCCCCTGCGGTGGACGCACCTCCCAGTCCCCTCTGTGCTTTGGACCTCCCCTACGCCACCTGGCCTATGCGGCGAAGGACACCCCTCCAGAGTACCGCGTGTCAGTGCTTTTACCAGGCTCCGCCGGAAAGCGATGCGCAGGGGAGATTTCCCTGGGGCTCAGGTGGGGAAGGCGTGGGCTGATTTGCTGTAAGATGGCACCCACTGTGCCAGGCCCCTTAAAAGGGTTTGGCAGGTTCCTCTCTCCCCAGTGAAAGTCTTTAAATACATTGCAGCAAGTAGCAAAACCCAAAAAAGTCCGAATCGAACACACTTGGAGAGAGAAGTGGATAGACGATTTTTGCGTTTCAGTCCCCTCTGGTCGCTAGCGATTGGTGTAACTTGTATTTATAAGGCCTCAGTTTCCGCCTCTGTGAACTGGGGAAGAAGGGTCCGGTCCAAGCATCTGGGATTGGAGAGGTGGAAGGCATGGCTGCACGGGCAGCGGGTGTTTCCTGGATCACACAGCTCCAGGAGCGGCCCGCGTGGGGCGCACATCTCCTCGGTCACCCACGAGAGCGTGAGACCGGGAGATCCGGCTCTGAGCCCGGGCAACAGCTCAGGGGCGCGCAAGGGCGGGGCGCGCGAGGGCCGGCAGACGCCCGTTCTCTGTGGGCCAACCAGAGCCTGTCTCTGAACAGCCAATGAAGAGACGTCTTACAGCTAAGGCTGGGCCGGGAGCGAGGCTGCAGCGAGTGCGGCGCTGACAGAGACGCGCGCGCGCGCGCGACCCAGCTCGGACCCCGGGCCGCCGCCGCCGCCGCCATCACTACCGCCCGCCCGGTTGCCCCTCCGCCGCTTCCCCTCGCCATGGAGGCGAGGCCGCCGCCGCCGCCGCGGGGCTCGGAGCCGCGGGCCGGGCGGCGGCCCTAAGGGCGTGTGGCGGGCCGAGACGCCGCCGCGGAACCGAGGCGGAGCCGCCGTCCTCGTCTCCAGCGGTCCCGCCCAACGCCGGAGTCGGTGAGTGCTGGCGGCCGCCGCCGGCGGGTGGGCTCTGGAGGGGGGGCGGCTCCCGGGCGCGCGTGGGAGGGATCCCGGGCCCAGCCGGAATCCCTCTTTCCGGGTAGAATCCCTCGGGAGTGTCCAGTCGGATCCCACATCCTTGCGCTGTCGCGGTGTGTGTTGTGGCGGGGGTGGGGGGCCGGGTTGTCCCCGGGGGGGTTGTCCCCGGAAACGTGCGGGACAGGGCGCCGACCCCCTCGACTGCCCGGGAACTTCGCGTGCGTCCTTCTGGGGCCAGGTCAGGGCTCTGTCTTCGTTCATTCTGAAGGAAGAAACTTGGAACTCTGAGAACAGAATTTACTGAGGTTCATTAATGGGAAGAAAGACAAGTCTTGGCCTGAGAAATTTGCTCTTGCAGTGACCAACTTTTCTTTACCTTCAAGCCCCCACCCCGGCCTCATTTGTTTCCGCCTACTCCCAACTGTTGAGGTTGCTAAAGAAGGGAAGGGGGCTCAGAGTTGCCCACAATTCAAAACGAACCGATTGTGATGCAGAGCTCCTTCCTTTTCACTTTTTGTGAATAAAATACAGAATATCACTTGTTTGTTTGTTTTTACTTAGCTCCTAATTCTATTTCCTGAAGATAAAAATAATAATGACATAGTTGAGCCCGTGTTGTGTGTTTTTGAGGTCAGTGATGATATTTGTAGGACAGGAAAAGGGAAATTTTCAAAATCTCCCTAGGCAGAGTGAATGCGTTCAGAAAGCCTTTGCCCTGAGTAGGGATTCCTGCTCTAGAAACTGGCATATCTCCAGGGACATCTCCTCACTTGCCACCTGTTTACTGTTAAGCCTAGAACCAGAAGATGGTGGGCGAGAAGAGGACTGATGGGGGAAGATGGGAGAATATCTTCCTTCCTGGCCACTCCTTTAAAACACAGATCTGATGCTGTCATTTGTTTACTTAAAATTTCCCGTAGCTCTCCTTTTCCCATGGGATGAATGAAGCTGTGATGCCTTCTCAGGTCATACTAGGCCCTTGACAGCTTTGCCTTGACTTACTTTTCCAGCTTAATCCTTCAGTTCTACTCCTCATCCTCCTTTTTTGCCATTCAGAGCTGCTTAGTTACTTCTTCACGTTTCCATTCATTTGCTTGTGTGACCCCCTTTCCTCCCCACCTTTACCTGCCAACCTCTGCCTTTAAAACCCTTCTCCTTTGAGAAGCTTCTTGAGAGTAGGAGCTGTGTCTTGTTCACCTTCCCCATCTCCCATGCTGAGAGATTCTTCCTTTCAAATTGTCTTGTCCTTTCCTTTCTCTTACCCATTATTTCTTGGTTATTTATTCCCAGGTACCCACTTCTTGAGATAATCTTTCTTGAAGGCCTACTTTGAGAGTATGTTGTGGACTTTTAGTACCAGCAGGCAGGAACTGGCAGAACTTACCCCCATTTGCCTCCAAACAGCTTTACTGTCTCATTGTCCTGAAGCCCTATGGTCTCTTCACCTCCGCCTGCCTGAAGTGGCCCAGCTAATGAGTGCTCTCTAAGGCTTGGGGTAGGATCCAAGAGGCTCTTTACTGGGTACCTGTCAGCCACTTATTTCCTACCTGGGTGAAATTTAGAATTAGAAAAGCCTGTCTTCTGACTCCAGTACATCCATGTGCTTTCTATTTGCCAAGTAGAGTGCTTGGGACACAATAAAAATTGAGGAGCTCACAATCTAATGCAGGTGGATACAATTACTTAACGCAGGTGCTATGGGAGTGTAATAATAGCTATTTGCTTTGTGACAGGCTATGTAATAAAGCTTTCCTTGAGTTATTTAGTTCTTTCAGTGGTTGTACAGGGGCTTATTCCTACTTGACGGTTGGAAACAGGCAATGCAGTGGGTGTATGAGGGAATAGTCAGGATTAAAGTCTTAGTGGTCTGCTACTTCTCGAGCCAGAGTATGGACAAGGCTATATAAAGGGTATTCTCTCCCTAGGTGGTCTGAGTAAGCTTTCCTGGGAGCCTTTAAGTCCTGAAAGGTACATAGAAGTTGGTGTTTGGTGGATGGATACAGGAAAGAGGGAGCAATACTTGCAGACTTGAAGGTGGAAGGAACACATTGTCCCTGGGTGCAGAGAGAGCTTAAATATATTTGAATTGGGTAGAGGGAAGAAGGCCAGGAGATGAGATTAGGGTCACCTGAAGGGCTGTATGTGCAGTGCTGGAGTTTGGGCTTTGGAGAGCCACTGGAGGATTTTTAAAGGCGGTCAGGGAATGGGTTTACTGGACTTTGGAAAGGTTATTTCAGGGTCAGTTTCTGGCCAGATGCTGATGTCCCTGCAATTTAGGAGGGTATGGCCAGGCCCCACAGGATCAGCCTCTTAGACCCAGAGGGAGGCCTACAGAGAATCCTCTAGGTTCTCTGTTCTCTAGTTTCAGCAAAGGATAGTACATATGAGAAAAGAATTCTGACAATACCGAAGGGTATATGGAGAAAAGATTTCCTATACTCTGACCTCTTCCTAACAAAGAACTGAAATTTCCAGTTTCTGTGGCATTACATAGACCTGTTCCTTTTTAAATGTGTGAGTACTCATCCCTATAAACATACCAGTCACATCTTGCTTTTTTCCTTTATAATATTTAAAGGAGACCATCCCATATTAGTACATATAGAACTGGGCTTTTTTTGGTTGTTCTTGACTTTTTCTTATTTCATTGTATGACTGTACCATAATTTGTAACTAAAACAACATTTAAGTTGTTTCCAAATTTTTTTGTAACAGAGTTACAGTGAATGTCCTTGTACCTTGTATGTGCTTTTGTGTAAAATTATCTCTTTGTTTCTAGAAGTGGAATTATTGTGTCAAAGGATAAGTGCATTTACAGTTTTTAGATATGTCCCTTCGAGGGGATTGGTTCTCTCCCCCAAAATGTGAGTGGGACTTGTATGTTCATCAGAGTATTCACAGGATCACTGGGGATGCTTTTTCTTTTTTAAGCTTTCATATGCCTATTTTTCCCTGACTTAACCTCCTTCCATGCCATTCTAGCTTATTTAAATTTGTAGAGGGAAATATGGATAAAATGACTTGTACAAGATAGTGTGGATAGTAGTTTTTTAAGCAGCTCTGATATTTGTATTTGCCGAGCACTTTCATTGGAGGTCTTCAGAACCCAAAACATTGCTGCATTGTTTCCACTTTCATGTGAATAAAATGAGATCCAGGTGAAGTTTGAGTTGTAAGCAGGAAACTGGCCAAATATAGAATCTTTTCTTTTACTTCCTAGTGCAGTAGTTATAAATGTTCCCAAGTGTCAAAGCTAAAAAAATGTTTTTTTAGGGAGTTTGAGTACAACAAAAATAGGAGTAATATAACACTAACTTAAAAACCCACAGATAACCCCAAATTGAAATTTGCTTTAATGTATTTCCTAAATGAAAGAAAATCTAGAGATTCTCTAAATTCACATCCATTTGTGTCAGTGTATGGGCAAACGTTTTTATAGTTGTAATTAGTGTATACAGAATATGATTTTTGTATTCTTGAATAGCACCAAATATTTTATACTTATTTATGTATCTATTATTTAAAACCTTAAAATAGTGTTCCGTACATTGATAATCATAGTTTGTGTAATCTTTTGTTGTTTTCTCCGCCTTTTAACTATTATAAATTGTACTTCTGAATACTCTTGCTCAGATACTTTTGGATTTTTTTTTTTTTTTTTTTTGACTCTTAACCCTAAAGTAGAGTCACTGAATCAGGACACAATTTCAGTGCTGAATCACTATCTGGAAAGGTTGAGTTAATTTATGATATCATCAACGATTTATGTGACCCTGTTTTCCTGACAATCCAGCCAATACTATTAAGTAAAACTTAATATTTGATTTTATTAATTTAAAAGGAATGTCATGTTACTTTGAATTATGTTAAAATTACACTTCTTTAGAAAAAAAAGATCAGTCGCTAATTTAGATTTTGAACTAAGTACAATGCTGTGGTGTATGTCATCATACCCAGGGGAGTCAATTTGTTTTTTGAGGAAGGACATAACTGGTGGGACAGAAGTGTTGTGGAAACTAAGTTAAGATCATAATGGTATGAAATGTAAGACGAAATGCTATTCAACTGAAAACAACCAGACTTTGTGCCAGAAGCTAGGGATACCCCAGAGTAATATGGATGTGATGTCTTTATGACACTTGTGGGTTAGTGCAGTAGACAGACATTAATTACCTTATGATAATTACAGATGTGATCTAAGGGGAAGAATAGGTTTTCTTGGGAATGGCGGAGAAATTCAGCACTTTAACAACATTTGCATTTAGACAGCGTTTACAAAGACCCCGAGCTGGGAAGGCACTTGGTACTTTAGGGCAGCGCTTCTGTAACTTGAATGTTCACAAAAGCCATCTGGGGATCTTGTTAGAATGCCAAGTCCTGATTCAGTAGGTCTGGAGTAGGATTTGGGATTCTGCATTACTAACCAGTTCCCCCTGGTGAGGCAGATGCTGCTGGTGGGCGGGTCACATTTGGAGTTTGTCTGATTGAGATTTTTGGATAAACAGCTGAAGCAGAGGATGGTAAGTAGGTGACTGCTCTTTAGATTCACCTAGGAAACAAAATCAGAGGTGCAAATAACCCACCATCGGGTATTTGATCTAGTTGTCTGGGATGGGGGAGGGAGGAAGAGGAGAGAGTTTTTTCATTCCCTCTGTGATTCTGATATGCCGTTGATACTGAGAACCGCTGGACTAGAGAGAACGGGGGCTGGAGTTGAGGGTCCTGTGTGCCATGCAAGGATTTTAAAGTACTTTATCCTGAAGGCAGAGTTAAGACATTGAAGAATTTTTGAGGAGGAGCATGATCTGATCTGCTTTGCAGGTGTAAAAATGTTCGCTGCGCCTGCATCTCAGGCAATAGTTGGCAAAGTGAGGTAGATAAGATGATTCACTGGGCTGCTCGAAGAAAATTTTACAGCTTCTTTTTACTGCTTTTATCTATAAAATGATAAACCTTTATATTTAGGTATCGTTGCTGATATCTTCTTGGGTCTGTAGGTCAAACAATATTAACATGTTAGCTGCAGAATTCTGGTTGTCCTGAGGGAGGCAAAGGTCTATGAGCAAGCAGAGCCATATTTTACTTTTGCTTTCAGTGTATGGCAACATGTGATAACAGTTTATAGTACCTAGTTTTCATTAAACTACCTACACAAAATGGACAAGTGGCTTAAAATGATTCCTGAAAATAATCCAGTAACTGAAGAAAATTATTGGCAAGTTCAAGGAAACAGTGGCAGCACTGACCATTTTCCAACTCCTATTATGAATTCTTGGTGAACCATTAAATCAGGTTAAATAAATCTGCTTTTCTTATACTGGAAAATATCAAGAAGTATATTTGAACCAGAGGATTTACATCCTCTATCATTACTAGTCTTGTTTGAAGAGTGTTTATAACTTTGTAATATTAAGTAATAAAATTTTGAATACCAGGATATTAGAACACTAGGCCTCTGAAGCATTAAGAGAGCCACTACATTTCTTTTTAGTGATATTTAAAGTCATAGGATATTTACTCAGAGATACTATATAAAGTTTTACTAACCCAATGATTAAAATACATTTTTTGAGGTTTCTTGTTCTTACAAAAGGCACATAATGTCTCCGGGTTCTTCCTGTTTCTCCTTCATCCCCCAAAAGCCCATTTTTAAAGAAAGATTGATATAATACATGCAAAATAGTATGTCAAGAAATGGAAATGCATTCCTTTGTCAGCAGATACTCTTTGAAGATGCATAGAAAATATTTCTGAAGATTTGAACAAATAATATTAGAACAAATTTTGCAGTGTAGGAGGTTTGCCGTACAGTTACAAAAACATAGAAGCTTCAAGCATATCTTCATAGTTGCTAGATTTTATTTTAATAATTATAACCAAGAAAAATCAACTTCTTTTATGATCTACCGGAAGAAAGTTTCACTGAGGAAGACATATTCTTAATAGTGAGTGGCTTCCTTAATAACTCTGTTATATGGAATAATTGTCTAAGTGTAAACTGCCGACAGAACAGCTGCTTTGACTAAGGGGATGGAATTTGTTCAGTGTATCTCTTGGGTAATCTTTTGAGGCAGGTTGTCTATCATTGGGTTATCTTATGGTAGAGTTGTTGATGTTAAGCATTTTTCTTCTTTAAAAAAATGCTGACTTTGTGATGTGGCTACTTAGCATATATCATTTGAAAATTAACATCCTTAATCTGTCTTTTCAAGTAGAGGTGCTAGCTTAACAGTGAAGAGGAAATAATTGCTTTTTTCTTAGGAAGACATGTGCTTTGTAATTGCTTTTTCCTCATAATTAAAAAAAAACCTATAGGTTTTAATGAGATACAGTTTATACACCATAACATTCACCTTTTAAAACTGTACCATTCAGAGGATTTTACTATGTTCATGATGTTGTGTAGCCATCACCACTGTCTAGTTTCAGAATATTTTCAGCACCTCATGAAAAAAGCCTCTACCCATTAGCTTTACTCCCCACTCTGTTCTCCCCACAGCCCCTGGCAACCACTAACCTTTCTGTCTCTTCGGATTTACCTATTAGGGTCGTTTTATATACCTGGAATCATACAATCAGTGGCCTTTGTGACATGCTTCTTTTACTTAGCATGATGTATAGCATGTGTCAGTACTTCATTTTTATAGCTGAATAAAATAGTACTCCATTGTATGGATATCCCACATTTTTATCCACTCATCAGATAGTGAACATTTGAGTTCTTTCCACTTTTGTACTATTATGAATTATGCTGCTGTGAATATGTATGTACAGGTTTTGTGTTGATATATATTTTCATTTCTCCTGTAGAGAGAGAGAGAGAGAGAACGAGAGCGAGTGAGCAAGTGAGAGAAACATATACACACACCCTTATGTGTGGAATTACCATATTAAATGGTAATAACTGTTTAACTTTTAGAAGAGCTGCTGTTTTCCAAAGCAACTACACCATTTTCCATTCCCAGTAGCAATGAAGAGGGTTCCACTTTCTTATTCTCACCAACATTTGTTAAACACCTTCTTTTTGATAATAGATGTCTTAGTGGGTGTGAAGTGATGGTGTCTTACTGTGGTTTTGATTTACATTTCCCTAATGACTCATGACCTCATTGTGATTTTGTTGTACTATATAAACTCTCATAACTTTACCCATGAAAAACTTGGAAAAACCTGATTAAAAAAATCTCCAAATGTAGTTCCAAATGACTTAATGTGATAAAGCAAACATAGGCAGCACCCATCAGTGAATATTACAGCTATTAGAGAACTTTATAGTAAAAGGATCAGGCTGTCAATCTTCTGATGAGTCATAACATCTCTAGAATAGGTAAAACCAAATCTGTGTTCCTCTGCTGTGGTATGATAGGAATAGTGCACTGTTCATGAAATATTCCCCCCCATCACATAAAATGTGACTGATTAAATCTAGATCTAATCTAGATTTCACAACTAGTTTACAGTATGTAATCAGAAAATTCAGAATGTGGAATTCTTTCGGACAAATGAACCAAGTTATTGCAAATAAATGGCAAGGAAAAAAGGTGGAATAACTGTTACAGATTAGGAAAGCAAACTTGAGACATATTAACTATATGTAATGTGTAGAGTTTGTTAGATCCTGTTTCATACAAATCCAGTTGTAAAAAAATATTTATGAGACCATTGGGAATAATTGAATGCTGCTTATATATTAGATAATTGTTAAATAATTATTTCTGAGTTATGATAATATTATAGTTCTATTAAAAGAAAAGACTCCGTTCTCTTAGAGGTAGGTTTAAAGTTTTGATGGATGAAATGATAATGACTGGAATTTGCTTTAAAATAATTCATTGTGTTTGAAGAGTTATAGATAGGTAAGATTTACCACATATTGATAATTACTGAAGCTGGATAATAGGCATTATAGGGTTTATTGCAGAGTTATATCCACTTTTGTGTATGTTTCAAAATCCCCAAAGAAGAGTTAAAAAATACTCCCAGTTAATAGTTTTACTGGACAGCAGATCCATTTGTTAGAAATAGGAAAATGTAATATGAGTAAGCAAGAGTAATTGCATCAGCGAAGATGGATATTTGTGAGTCAAGTTTAAAGGAAGCTGGTTGTATAAAGGGAAGGGGTGAAAAAGTAAATGTCACTATTACTAAGCAGAGCTATAGTGCTTCTTCCCTTTGGACCATGTTTCTGTGATAACCATTAAAACCAAATATTGACTTGAAACCAGACTTTGAGGCTGCTCCATTACAAAATATTAAAACGAGATTTTTCAAACATAACTGATAAATATTTGATTATATGAATGACACAAAAATATTTTAAAAGTAAGTGTAATATTAACATATGGTTTTCATTCTTTTCCCTTTGTGCAGGGGAGGGGGAGGAAGAGGGACCAAAATAGGGGAGCGAAGCGCACAAGGGAATATGGTGATGGTTCACAGATGAATTAGTGGTGGGAAACTTACGGGGGAGACATAATGTAAAGGATATAGATGAAATAAAATTAAAGAAAAAATAAAATAAGAATTTAAAAAATATATTAAGATTTGAGTGATAACATAATGGTGTTTATATGGTTGTGCCTTTTCTATGGGTATACCTTTTATAAAAGCCATGATTGTGATCATTATTTTATTACATTTGAACACAAATACTACAAATGTTTTTGGTAGCATTTGTATGTTTTGGTAACTCTGTCATTTATAGGTGAACATATGTAGGGGGGCAGTGTGCAGTCAAAAGGTTTGATAGTCACTACTCTGGAGAATGGCCTGGACAGAACATAGAGACTAATTTGGTGATAGAGCACATTTGAACAAGGATGATGATGTTCTGGATTGGTTTGGAATAGGGGGAGTGTTGATGGGGATAGGGATAATGTGGGTAGGTATGAATCAAGTAGTAGCAGCATTGCAGATTTCTGACTTTTTGGAAGAGATGCTTGTTGGTGAACTGAGCTTTTGTGGGGGGGGGAAGAAGTTGAAACCTGGCTGCTGTGAATTGTGCAAGTAGTTCTCAACTATTGATTGACAAATAGCTTAACTAGCAATTAGTTTTCAAACATTGGTTGACAGGCAGCTTAATACATTATTGTAAATGCATTAATACTACCCTTAATAAAGAGAGAGTCTTTCATTGATGTATCAGCAATACAGTTAGCAGAGCCATGTGGAATAGTTCCAGGATTTCCACTGTTCTAAAAGGAACTCAGGGAGGAGACCAGAACTTCTGCCAGAGATGCTGGGGGTGAGAGGATTCACCAGAGCAGAGTGGGGAGTAGAACAGGCAGGTCTACTGAACTAGACTGCTGAGGGCAACAGTGGGAGAGACAGGAGGGGTCTGGTCTGCTGTGCCATATATGGGTTAGCTCCCTGGCTGGGAGCCCTCAGGTAATAGTGTTGAGACTTAACCTGAAAGCCACCAGGGAGGCCCTATCTGTGTAAGATTTTTTTTTTTAAGATTTATTTTTTTTTATTTATACATACAAGCTGGGGTACAGGCCAGAGGCATGGGGTGGCGAGAGGGCTCACCAGAGCCAGAGCAGGGAGAAGAACAGGCAGATCAGAAATACACTGCTGAGGGGAGCAGCCGGCGAGGCAAGAGAGGTCTGCCGCGCCATGTGGGATTCTCCCTGGCCAGGCGTCGAACTCGCGTCGCTGCTGCCGACAGCTCCATAGCCACCCGGGAGGCCCCCTGTGTAAGATTTTTGATGTGTGACAGTGGCTTTTATACGTGGAAAGGACTGCTTAAAATTATTTGTATAATTTTAATATTCAAAATTAATTCAAATAATACACTGTTTACTTAAGTGGCAAATTAAAAACCTGCTTTTCGTTTAGATTTGTTTTTCTTCTTGTAACCAATGTAATTTTTGTATACAAATAAGAACAGTAATTTTCACTTGTCCTTTAATTAATGTTAATTCAAATTTAACAGATTAAATTTCTTCATCAGTGAATTAAATTTCCTTGTGATTTATACATTGAGTCTGTCAAGCACAACCAGTCCTTCACAGGTTAGAGTTAACCACCTTAACAAGCAGAATTTCCTTAAGCATTTGAACAGTACTGTTAAATTAAATATAATAATGTAGTAAAGCAGGTTTCCTTAAGATTCCCAGTGTTTTCATTAGTGGAATCTAGATTGTCAACATTTAAAAAACGTATCCTAAACTTAACTCGCAAGTGCTAATACCATGGGTTTGATATACTCCATCTTCTATTGCTAACGTCTTTTCCTTTAGGTGTTGTGCTGTCACTCAGTTAAGGAGGACAGCTTTATCATCAAAAAAGCCAAGGTTGGGGCCTCCTTGGTGGCGCATAAGTTGAGTCTCAGCACTGTGAAGCCATCTGCAGCCAGTGGAGTACGAGTTCGTTCAATCCCCGGCCAGGGAGCTTCCCACATGGTGCTGCAGACCTCTCCTGTCTCTCTGCTGCTCTCCTCAGCAGTGTATTTCCATCGATCTGCCTGTGCTGCTCCCCACTCTGTCTCTGGTGAACCCTCTTGCTGCCCCACACTCTGGTCTATACCCCAGCTTGTATGCATAAATAAATAAATCTTCAAAAAAAAAAAAAGCCAAGGTTACAAGGTGGAAAATACAAGATCACTGTAGTTATTTATTGGTCACAGGATTAAGACTGAGAAAAGAGAATCAATGGCTCCATGTTTCCAGGGTAACTACTTAAGAGGTACCTGTTCTTCCATTAGGGACCTGAATTTGGCTTCACCTGGGGAATCAATGTTTTGCAATCCCCTATACATTTCTTTCAGGATTTTTCCCCCCCAAATCAAACTGAATTTTGCATTTCATATATTTCTTGTCAGACCCTACAGATATTTTAATTTGGGGAGTTAGCTGTGACATGGGTTCATATCCCATGACTTTGTGCTTTGTGAAGTTGGGCAAGATATCCTCTGAGACTCAGTTTCCTTATCTAGTAAATGGGTTCAACAGTAGTATTCTATTATTGCATATGTTTTTTTATGGATTAGAAAGTACGTGTTATATGCTTAGCGCAGTTCCTAGCATATAGTAGAACTTCAGTATTATAGTGAATATTGATTATATCTGTCTTCCCATTGTAGTTGGTTAGAATACAATGTGGCTATATGGATTATCACAGAAAACCTTTTTTATTTTCCTGGTTTTAACGGGAAAATGTGGAAAAGAATGAGAGAGGGAAGAGAGATGGAGAATAATTGAGTAAATGTGGTAAGCTGTACCACAGTTTAACTCCCTGAATTATCTACCCTACAGTTTTATGACAAACTGTCCTAGTTTTTCTTTACCTCTCAGCCACACTGGGCCCTATAGGCCCCTCTCTGACCACTTTCTGATTTACTCAGTATTCTATCCTTAACCTTCTTGTGTTTCATCCCACACATTCTTCCTGAAAGCACGTACTATACCCATAGTTTCAACTTCCACCTCACTGCTAATTAGGAGAAAAGGTATCCTCAGCAAAGGCCTGAATGATAAGCAGCAAATTGGCCTACTAATCTCCATTGGGCTGTTTCCCACACACCTGCAGTAGGCAGAACTGACCTCATCTTCTCTTTAAAAGTGTAATTTTTATATTCTCTATTTTGACAAATCTCAGAAACTTGGATGATGTTCAGCTGATTGGTGATGTGCTCTGGTCAGTTTTACTTCATTTCTTAAATTTGCTTACTTCATTTTTATTGTCCCGTGGTTCAGGTTTTTTCTTAGATAACTGCTGTAGGTACCCTGGTTGTCCACTTATTTATTATTTCCTTGTTCCGGGTCATTTATCACATTGCTGCCAATTCTGATCTTTTTGACTTACTTATTTAATTGTACTGCACTCCCCAGCTTAAAATTCTCTGGATAAAATCCAAACTCCTTATCAGAGCGTTCGTTCTTGATCAGACCCCTCAACCATTCTAACCATAGTTTCCCTTGTGACATCGTCATACTCTTCCAACTGTGCCTTTGACTAGACTGTCCATCTCCTTCTCTACCTGGCATTCAAGTTTCTTAGTTTAGGGGTCACCTCCTCCAACCAGCATCACCTTACTGCCACCCTCAGGTCTAACCTGGGTATAGATTCTGTGCTTATTTCTGTTAATTCACTTATCATATTATGTGATAAATCCATAAGCTTATATTGTCTGATAATTGACACATTGGCATGTGCAACATTAATGGTCTTAGGTGGATCCTGGTGGTTCAGAACGTGTGGTAATACATAATTTTGCTGAGGCATGGATTGATATTACTTGTACTTTGGGTTTGGTGGCAGCAGCAGTTTCACTTAGCTGTTCAGTGAACCTAAAATTACTCAGCATCTAACGCTGGGTTGTTGTTTTTAAGTTACTTCCTGCCTTTTCCTGTTCATCTTCTAGTTTTGTAGATTTTATTTACTGATTCTGAAATTAGAAAATAAATCTATACAAGAGCCTTTCAGCCCTTATAATGCCTTTTAAACCAAGGTTTTTAAGATGCCCTTTTCTTCTTTCCTCCTCCCATTCCCTTACCTTTGACATTAAATTAGTTGATGTTACAAAGTTAGGTATGTCTTTGGAAGCGAGACAGACAATGTGAATGAGAGATTGTTGAGTCCTGTGTCACACTGGAGGTTCTGTAGCTTATCTAAAGAAGTTCAGATTCAATTTTTTTTACACTCTGCCACCAGTTTGCAACTTTCACTATAACTGCCAATGACTGTATGGTTCAGTTTATCTTTGTCTTTGAAATTGAATTCATTAAACAAAAACTTAAGTGACCGTACTATTTATTCATTTAGACCCAGCTAAATTGTCACTTAATGAAGTTTGAATTCTCCTAGAAATTGTTTTTTCCTTCTTTTAATACTGGTTAACATTTACAGTATTGATCACTATGTATTTTACTGACTTGTTTTCATATCTGATTTCCTGGTACTTTATTGAGGGCAATTATTTATTAAGGAACATGTCTTAATGCTTCTGGCAGGAGATGAGTTCAACATTGAATGACATGTTAGCATATAGATGCGGAGATGTGTTTGTTGATGACCAGACATTTATTAAAACCAAAATGTTACCAAAATGTTATAATGTAATAACATTTCTTTTTCTTTTGATAATTTAAAGGATGTGTGTTTACACAAAACTTCAGCTTTGTTTCCTGGCAATTGCCAAGAATGTTAGTGATGATATATACATGTTAGGTTTGGTGTACAAATCAGTGTTTGTTCAGATGGTGATTAATCAACTTTATCACAGATAACCAATGTTTCATCAATGAGAAAAGATCCATTTTAAGGGGGACTGCCTGCTTCCAACTTCATATGGTTAACACTAATTAAACACCCCATGAGTGTGGAAAATATAAAGAAATTTGAGTACACCATGGATAAAGAAGAAATTTAGAATTAGCAGATTTCAGCTCTATTCTGGCCATATGACTTTAAGCAACTCTCCTTGGGTCACAGTTTCTTCATTAGGTGATAAGATCTATCCCTAAAATTATCTAATTCTAAAACACTGTACTTTCTACAATATTAGAACTAGTAAAGGGTGTACATATGGCCTGACTCGTTCTAAGGAGAATTTGGAGTAATTTACTAGGGGAGAAAGTACATGTATGTATAAAAAATACCATAACGTTTAGGAGCTCTCTAGAAAGATACTGAATAGTAATAAGAGGTGATAATTACTTCTGGGTTATGGACAACTAGATGATTGTTGGTGGGAAGGATACTTTCTATTCAGTGTATTTTCTTTTGCATTCTTTGAATTTTATAATGTGTGCTTAATTACCTACCCAATAAATAAAATAAAATGTAGATATACTTATAAAAAAGAATAAAGAGAAGGTAAGGGCATTATGGTAAGAGAGGCACTCTGGGGATGTTAGTACAGAGTGTAATTTAAAGGCAACTATACATTGAGCTCTCAAATTAGCTAAAGCAAAAAGGTTCCAAGAGATTCACTTGACTTACAAGGTATAAAGCATCATCAATAGTGGAAAACATAACCTTCCTGACACTTGGATTTGAGGCATTTTCCTCATGAAGAGATTCTGTGTGATATAGAAGAGAGTATTTTCAGTAATACCTCCATAGTCTGGTGGTGAACTGTGGGTGATTTGGTGGTGGGTGGCAATACGTGATGGGGGTATCTAAATATTACCTCAATTAAAAATAAATTTAAAACCAACCTCTACAGTCATACTCTAGTGCAGTATCTCAAGTGGGTGACTTTTGATATATTTTTGAGGGAAGTTTGAAATCGGATGGTTTTTGAAATCCAGTAATGGAAATAGCAGCATGTAAATGCCCACTTTATAGCTGAATTGTTGCATTTTTATGTATATTTAGGATCATTGGTTATATATTCTTAATTTATAAATAGTTTGTGGCACCAGGGAAGGCCAAATAGTCTTGGAAGGACTAGGCAACTTCTTTGCAGTTGCTTGAATGGGAAGGTGCTTGGAGAGTTGGTATTACATGGCATGTGTTTAGGTGTGTCAAGCTAACAAAAAGATATAGTAGGCAATACCATGATGTGATTTAATGCTGTGAGTGGTGATTTAATTTCAGCATTAAACCTATCACCTATTGTTAATTTGAATTTCATTTTATGAAAATATACATTTGGGGGGGTTCTGTACCTGCAAGAGCATAGCTTAATGTTTATCTATCTTGATTATAAAATGTTTAACTTAGCACTGAAAGTATATTAAGATTATTTTCCCTGTAGGGCCTCTCTGGTGGCCTAGGGGTTAAGTTTCAGTGCTGTCACTGCTAAGGCCTAAGTTGGACCCCTAACAGGGAGCTAACTCATATATGGCACAGCAGACCTCTCCTGTCTCGCCTGCTGCTCCCCTCAGCAGTGTATTTCAGTCAGTCTGCCTGTTCTGCTCCCCCTCTGTCTCTGGTGAATCCTCTCATGACCCCTACACCTCTAGCCTACACCCCAGCTCTTGTATGCATAAATATCTTTAAAAAAAACTTTGAAATTACAAGTACAGTTGCTGATTAATAACAAATCCAACTTACATTAAAAATGAAGACATCTAGGCCTCCCTGGTGGCGTAACAGGTTAACCGCAGCACTATGAAGCTATCCAGAGCCACTATACATGAGTTCGATACCTGGATAGGGAGCTTCCCACATGGCTCAGCAGACCTCTCCTGCCTCACCCGCTGCTCCCCTCAGCAGTGTACTTCAGTCGATCTGCCTGTTCTGCTCCCTGCTCTGTCTCTGGTGAATCCTCTCACCACCCCACACCTCTCACCTACACCCCAGCTTGTATGCATAAATAAATAAATCTTTAAAAAAAAAAATGAAGACATCTAAAGATGTTCACTCTTTTGAATAGGTGGCCATTTCATCTCCACTTGGAACAGTGCAGGCTGGACCAAGATGATTATCAGAAAAGGGTTTGACTGCTCCAGCCCATAAATAAGTGGATAGATCAGCCTCCAACTCGCACAAGTGAATAGAACGTGACTTGAATGAATTTAACCTGGGAAAAAATGTCAAGCTCAGGTACCCAGTTTACTCATCTTAGCTATAGAAAGATACCGGTAATCTTCCTCTAAAATGCCTACTTTCAAACAGCATAATTTCCTGATGAGTCCAACAAAGCAACTCTTGGAAAAGGTAACTCTCAGAAACAGAATTGTGATATTTGAAGGAATTGTTGACTGTTAACTTCCTGCCCAAAGTGATTTTTTTTTTTAATTTTAAAGCTGTTGATCTTAAGCCATTTTTTTCTCAAGTAGTTTACAAGAACCCTTTTTCTGTTGAAGCAATTCTTCAAACAATATTTGTCAATATAGAGGTTATAACTTCCTTTTGTGTCTTACATTTCAAGTAATTGAGATAAGATTTTAAAAGAAAAATGCAGTTTCTATTCCATGCAGTGTTGTCTGATCTTAGAGAAGTCTCTTGAATTTGATTCTTAGGTCAGTTTGCCTGTTGACACCATTTATCCGATTAAGGAAGTTCCCCTCCATTCCTGGTCTACAAGAGTTTCTTATGCATGAATGTTGAATTCATTAAATCCTATGCTTATTCTATATTGATATTCTTACGATTTTCCTTTAAATTGTTGATATTTTTATGAGAAAGTACTATTTTTTCTTTTAAGCACATTGTTTTATCTGATTTTCATTGTAAAATGTATATAGCAAAATGTACCATTTTAATTATTTTTAGGTTAAAAATAACCTAATAACCATTTGTATTGCTTATTGTGCTCTCATTACTACCACCCATCTCCAAATTTTTTTCATCATCCTCACCTGAAACTCAACCCTTTAAACAATTATTTCCCATTTTTCTCTCTCATCCTTGGCAACTGCCTTTCATTAACTAGTACTTAATATTAAATATACTTTGTCATGATGTGTACTCTATTTTAGTTTTATACATTAATGTTGTCAGATTACTATTGATAGTATTTTGGTTAGAATTTTTCTTAACAGTTCAAGCTATTTTCTAATTTTTATTGTGGTTTTTTTCTTTGATCCATGGGTTTTTATAAGTATTTCTTTTAATTTTCAAACTTGAGGTTTTTCCAGTTACCTTTTTGTAACGGCATTGTGGTTAATGATATGGCCTATATGACTTCAGTCCTTTGGAAATTGTTAACATATATTTGCTCTTTGACCTACTTAGTATTCTTCACCCAGATTGTTAATGTTAATTTGTTAATAATTTGCCATATTGCCTCATCGTGTTCACTTTATCCTTTAGTCCACACAATTTTTATGAATCATTTGAGAAAGAATTTGCCCGTTACCTCTGAATCAGTGTGTAATTCCTAAGAACAAAGGACACTCCTAGATAATCACAACCCACCCATTAAAACCAGGAAAAAAATACTGGCATAATACTGTAAATCATAGACTCCACTTGAATTTCATTGATCTCTCATTAGTATTCTTTATAGCAAAAATCAAAAGAACAACAAACATCCAACTTCCCCCGTTTTAAGAAAAAAATACAGAAAAAACTCTTCCTTTTCCTCTTGTATTTCTGATGAAGAGATCATTCAGGACCATGCTGGGCATTAATGGTTGTCGTGTCAGTGTCGTCTCCTTCGATCTGGAATAGTTCCTCAGTCTTGTTTTCAGTGATCTTGACATTTTTAAAGAATAGACCAATTACTTAATAGAATTTTCCTTGATTTGGATTAATCTGATATTTCCTCCTAAGTAGAGTTAGATCATGCATTTTTGGCAGGAGTAGCACAAATATGGTAGTCTCATTGCATCATATCGGGAGACATCTGTCAATTGTCCCTGTTACTGGTTATATTAAATTTTACCACTTAGTTAAGATGTTGTTTGACAGTTTCCTACACTATAAAATTAGTTAAAAAGCATTTACATTTACTAATTAATAAGTGTGTGTGTGTGTATCTATATAGTAGGCTGTACTTTGAGACTAGGTAAATAGCCCATTTCTGATCCAATTTTCATTTAGTTTTACCAACCATTGATGATTTGTGCCTGAATCAATTATTACTATAGTGGTTGCCAGATGGTGAATTTAAAAAATGTCATTCCTTCTGCAGTCATCATTTGGCATTTCACTGTAAGGAAAAGCTTTCTCTCCTTTGTTTTTAAAAAATCATTTAGACATATCAACACAGGTTCCTAGATTCCTATTTTATTAATTTGCATTTATTTTTATGCTTAAATTGTCCCCAATTTGGCCAGTGGGAGCCCTTCCAAACTGGCTTCTGCCCTTTCTTCATATACTCATTGTTCTTTGATCATTATGTTTCTTTCTTCTGGCACAAGATCTTTTCATGCTCATCTTGTACTTTCACTATCTTCACGAATCAGCTATTACATCAAGTAACTCTAGTTCTTTTATTAAAGGATATATTTAGAAAACAAGATCTGTATATCAAACGTGCTCCTTACTATTGGGGTGTCATTACTCTTACTAGAGATCAGAGGCAGAAAACTTTTATATTATAACAGGGATTTAATTTATAGATATGACTGAGTGATGACATGGAGAGGTCAATGCCATTGAAGGAAGTTTATTACTCGGAAGCAGGAGCCATACCATGCTCTCCCACATGGGAGAGCACCAGGGTCAGTCAGGAGGCAGAAGGAACTAGGGGAAAGCATGGGGGAGACCCTTTATTACCATAGCGGTAAGAAGTTGAATGGACAAGCCCCCTGTTGGGTAGGAAGTGATACAGGCATATTGGTGACTGTAGGGTTTGTGAAATTTTTACACATGGTGCATGTGCTTGTAAATAAACACAGATATACATGTATCTATAAATATTGAAGGGCATGGTTTCACTCTGATACTTCTGATTCCATTGCAACACTATAGGCTTTTCTCCCCTATTCTTTCCCTTTTCTCTGATGTTTAGAGTCTGGTTCTTTTTAGGTAATACTCTCTTGACAATGAGGGACATCTTGGTCCTGCCTAGCCCCACTGAAAGTGCTGACTTAGCAGCCCCCTCTAATTCCATGAACCATTTTTGTATACAGATGATTTTTACTTTCCATCATTCCAACATCATGAATTTCTGTTACCATGATTTAATTAAATGACACCAGTCCCCAAATAACAGTTAATGAATTGCAAAATATAACTTGTGACCAGGAATAGCTGCTCCAAAATTTCAAGAGTTTAGAATTTACTCCGACCCTATAATAGCTGTTTAATACCTCCCTAGACATTCTTCAATGGAATGTAGCCTACTTTTTTTTTTTTTAATAAAAATTACAATCGCTACACTATTCAGCTGAACTTTACTCAGCTCTGCATTTCCCTCTGTCAGTTCCTCTTGGAATAGTGGGTGGGTAATAGAAGAGAGGATATGTATAATAATGTATTTTGGGTTCTTTTGAACAGAGGGGTTGCTCTAGCTATTGCTGTTGATAGGAAATATATTTATAGCTCCGGGGAAGGAAGGTTGGAATGGCTTCTGGTTTAAGAAAACCTGGAAGGCTGTATTTAAGGTATTTTATTAAAGCATATTTGCACGTCATAGAATGTTTTTGCCTTAGAAAATGTAATTGAGGTGAACAAACCTGTAACATATTAGGAAGTGTAGATATTTTCATAATTATATTCAATCTGCTCCTGAATTTGGAAAAGCCTTCACAATTTTGAAATTTCAGTAATTTGCAATACCTGGAACAAATAACCCTTCTAGAATTTACAAGATGTGTGTGGAGAATTCAGATGGTAAAATGCTGTTTCACAGTAAGGATATTGAGGGGGTACTAAATATTATTTGCAATTAGATATTCATGTATTTCTTATTGATATGGCCCCTGATTTTAAAGTTTGAAACTGAAATATTGTATATGATTCATTTTCTGTAAGACCAGCTCGGGGTTTTCCACTAGACACCATATAACTTTCTCACGAGTTTGATTGGGACGGGACTTTTGCCCATGATTATCATGTGCAATGGGCACATTATACACAAGTTAAATTATTCTGAAGCTTGCTTTCTCTTTTTTTCTGTTCCTTTTCTTGAGGAAAGCAAGAAAAGAGTTGGTTTCCAAGGATACGTCTTCTCTCTTATGCTGGTCTCAGATTGATGCAGTCATGGAAACCAGGCAGTAAATTCATTCTTGGCAGCTGCCAGCACTGGTCTGATCCTTTCTTTTAAAAAAACATGAGATTCTTTAATAATACATTTTGGGAAGGTTGGTGCCAAATGATTCCAGGTCATCCCAGAGGGGGGTTGGGAATGCCGTTAAATAGATTTAAATGTTATGTAGACAGGTTGCTAAACCAAAACTGCAGAGTTTTAACTAATATTTTTGTCTATATCAAAGAAGGGCTTTTAAAATACAAAATTACTAACATTTAGTCCTTTTCAGGATATTTAAGAACATTTCCATTTATAATTTGAGGCCTTTTTTTGGTTTGTTTTTTAGCTTTATTAATTCATCTCTGCTACTTATTAGATATGTAACCTTGGGCGAGTTACTTAACGTCATCATGCCTCAGTTTTATCATCTTCAAAATGGGGACTATTAAAAGCATCCACTTCATGAGGTTGTAGTAAGTAATAAATGAAAGTCACATGGCTAACTTACAGGAAGCACTCAGCAAATGTTCACTATTCCATTTATTTAGAAGGAAGAGAATTATTGATTATGTTGTAAAGGCTAGACAAATTCAGAGGTTTGCATGAAAGGGTTTAAAGGAAGGAAGGTATTTTTGACATATGCACTTTTTTTTTTTAGATTAACAAGGGTGGTAGAAGACTTTGGAATTTCCTCCCTACTCCAAATGAATAAACCTTCTGTTTCCTGGTCCCTTTTAAAAATTTGGTTGGAGTTATATAACTTAGCAAGATATTTGTCAATTTGAGAAACATTGATTAATTGATTGCAGTGTGCTCATGTTTCTATGGCGAATGAGACACATCCTCTACCTTCAACAGCTTCTTGTTTTGGAGGGGTGTGGGTAGAGAAGAGTGAAGAAGCGAGGATGACCTATTCCTACAAAATGATTCTTGATACATTGTGTTAGGTGCTACACTAACAGGTTTTTTAATTTTTAAAAGTGATATGGAAATAGAGTACACATTAATGAGAAATAAGCCAGACTCATGAAGAAAATGATCAAGCTTTATTGAAGTACATTTAAAAGATTGTAAGTTCAATGTTTATGCTATATTCCTGTATGTAAACTTTAAACATTATAAAGATATTGTGTAGATGTCAGTGCTTCCAATTTGTTCTACAGATTTAATGCAAATTGCTTTGTAAATCTGGTGGGGTGTGAACTTTTTTGAGAGTTTGACAGATTGCACATACAGTTCATTTGGAATTCAATAGATAAATTTTTTTTAAAAGAACAATAAATGGAGGGTAATAAAAGGGAGGGTGTGGTATGTGACACATCAGGCAGTAAAATATGTCAGAAAGTTAAAGTTATTTAAGAGAGTTCGGCATTTGTTAGAATAGACAAATAATTAGAGCAGAAAAATAAGTCCAGAGACAGGCCTAGATATGTGTGGAATTTAGAATGGGAGAAAAACTTTTAAAAATTAGGGAGAGAAGGATGGACTACTCAACCAATGTCCAAAACAATGGACTGTTTGGGGAGTGAGGAGCTAGACAAAAGATGCTAATTAAGTGACTGATCAAATAGTCATTATATTACAGAGTATATTTAACCAAATCATTGAATTAGCCACACTTCATTCTTTCTCTAAAATGAACTGAATGATTCTTAAAATAAGCTGAACTCATGACTGGTAGACTATTCTAGAATTCCTCACCTTGTGCAATCACTAGTTGAATTTATACATTTAAGGACTAGTATATTCCAGACTTGGTTATGCCAGTTTTACTTATTGTAATTGTGTGACCTTATTAAATATGATATAAACTAATTAAATATAAATACAAAAATAGTTTTTAAGAAAATAAGTTGGGGCCTCCCTGGTGGCGCAGCGATTAGGCCCTGCGCTGTGGAGCTGTGGGCAGCGGCAACGCGAGTTCGACACCCGGCCAGAGAGATTCCCACATTGCAAGGCGGATCTCTCCTGCCTCGCCTGCTGCTCCCCTCAGCGGTGTGTTTCAGTCAGTGTGCCTGTTCTGCTCCCCACTCTGCATCTGGTGAACCCTCTCACCGCCCCATGCCTCTGGTCTGTACCCCAGCTTATAGGCATAAATAAGTTTTTTTTAAATCTTTAAAAAAAATAAGGAAAATTAAGTTGAACATCTTGAAAGGGCTGGGTAAATACAGTCCCCTTCTTTTCCCAATTTATTGTCTTATTACTTCTGAACTTGAACACTTTTAAAAGAGTAGGGGAAAATCATAAAAATTTTATTAAAGATTCTGTGCTCAATTTTCTTACAGTTGTCTAAGTTCTTACTGCACTTTTAAGAAAAAGGAAAGAATCTTGCAAATATGCAGGAAAGGCAATGTGAAACAATTAGTATATTCATGCTCAAAAGAGTCTGGCTTTTTACCAAAACATTGGTAAATGTAAGTCCATGTTTTTGTTTTAGTTAAAAATAAAATATTTAAATTATTTTTTTAAATTACCTGTTTTGCTGTACTTTTTCATGTCACCAACCAGCCGTTGGTCCTATTTGTGTTGGGCAGTATTTGTCCTCTCTGAAGGAAGTAGAAGAGAGACTTTTATATGCTTTATGTAAAGTAAACCTTTTTTGAAAGCAGTGGTCATCAAGCATTTTCTGTAAAGGGCCAAAAAGCAAATATTCTAAACTTTACAAGCCAAAAAAGCAAAATCAAGGCTTTTGTGTAGGTACTTTTATATCAAGAGAGAAAACACATTTTCACAAGTTTCTTATGGATAAAACTAAAATATAGCAACAATTGGGTACAATTTTTTGTAATGTAGTTATACTAATGAAAAAAATTGTGTTCTCTTCTAGGGTGATATATGTTGCTTAATTTGGTCTTATGATTAGTATCTCCTATAAAAATTGATTGCAGATTATCTGTTAATGCTGATTTGCAGTGAGATTTTACATATTTCCACTTTGAAAATGTCTTCACACATACATTCAACCAAATATTGGTATCGGCTCACAAGCATATTTTAATTGAACATACTAATCATTTGGGAGACACTTCTAGAGTATTAGATTTTTCTTTTAATATTTGCCTTTTAGGATATCATTATAATGCAGTTTAATTACTTCCAATGAAGGTTATCGATGGAAAGCGGAACATCCGTAATTTCACTGTTACATAAATTTTGAAATACAGAAATTTTATTTGCACTTGCATTGAAGTTCCAGAAATGCTTACAGAAATATAGTCTGAGCTAAGAAAATATGTCCATTGAAAATTGATTTGAGGGCCTCCCTGGTGGCCTAGGGCTTAAGTCTCAGTGCTGTCACCACTACAGCCAGAGTTCGATCCCCAGCCAGGGAGATAACCCACAGAAGGAGCAGCAGACCGCTCCTGTCTTGCCCACTCCCTCCTCAGCAGTGTATTTCAGTCAACCTGCTTGTTCTGCTCCCCACTCTGTCTCTGGTGAATCCTCTTACCCCCACCCCATCTCTGGTCTACACCCCAATTTTTCTATGCATAAATAAAATAAATCTTTAAAAAAAAAGAAAAAATTGATTTGAGGCTGAAGATCTCACTTAACTTTTGCATAAGAAGTGTATGAAGCAGCTTGACTTTGCTTATTATTAGGTTTTTTTAAGATTTATTTATTTATGCATACAAGCTGCGGTGTAGGCCAGAGGTGTGGAGGGGTAAGAGGATTCACCAGAGACAGAGTGGGGAGCAGAACAAGTGGAGTGACTGAAATACACTGCTGAGGGGAGCAGCATTCAAGACAGGAGAGGTCTGCTTTACCATGTGGGAAGCTCCCTGGCCGGGGATCTAACTCATGCTGCTGTGGCTATGGATAGCTTCATGGTGAGGTGACTTAACCCCTTGTGCCACCAGGGAGGCCCTGCTTATGATACTAGTTTTTGTCTAAAAATGACTTAACTGCAATTTAAGTTTCACATATAAGTACTGTTTCACCCTGGTTTTTTTTTTATATTGAATTGGTCAAATATAAAATCTGCGCTAAAGTTATGTTTCAGAGACATTCTTTGTTGAATTGTTTCATAGTCTGCTGATAGCTTTATGGGTTTCCTTTGTAACAAGTTCTTTTTCTCTTGCTGCTCTCTTTAACTTTTGCCAATACTGGAATGATTGGTTAAGTGATGATTAAGTACAGTTCATTCATGTGGAAAAGGAGTAATTTGCTTGTTCTGAAGTTAGGTCCTGATCTGACCCAGAGGATTCTTGTCCTGTACAGTAGGAAATACACTTGTAACACCAGTTATATACAGTGTTGCAGATATTACTGGGGCAATCTGATGAAGAAAGAGAATAACAATAAATTATATGTTTGGGAGAAAGTGACTTTGTGATCTAATTTTGTGAGAGCTCGGGGTGGGGAATGTTGGTTAGACGTGTACATGTCCCTAGAGTTTACAAAGGCCGTCTTCAAAAATAGAAAAGACATGAGTATGAATTAAAAGGAGTAATATACCAAAAGAGAAACCATTTTGAAGCAAAACAAAAGCAGCTCTCAGATGAAAGACAGATAGGTTGTTGCTTCTAATATTCAACCTTGTTTATGAAATTTGACGATTTGAAAAATATCCAGGACCATTCATTCATGCATCAGCAAGTATTGAAGAAAAAAAAAACCAAAAAACAAAAGTTACTTGATTTGTTTTAAAATCTAATATTTACAGTATTTTTTTAATGGAAAAGCTCTTTAATCTTTCATGGTTTTAACGCTGCTCTCTAAATCTATCCTGTCCAATGGGCAGCACTTACATAGAACATTATCAGCATCACAGAAATTTCTACTGGGGATTGCTGTGAAAATGAGATAAATTATTAGTGAAACTAGTAAAAAGTTAGTAGAAATAATGGGGTATTTTTCTATCTAAAAATTTTACTAAGGATAAATTTTATTGGTGCAATTGGTGCATTCTTTTTGTTGTATTTACATTTGGTTATCTATTTATAGGCAAGTGTGCAGTAATAGTACAAAAAGTATTTTCCCTCCCAGTACTTCTCGAGTATAAGTTGCTCCCTTGATACTCTATTAGCCCTGTGTATTTCCTACAAACAGGGACATTTTCCTATGTAACCATAATATATCTATTAAAATCAGGAACTTAGCAGTGATCCAATGTACTAGGTAATCCTCAGATCCCATTCAAGTTTTTCTAGCTGTTGTAGGAATGGGCTATAATATAAAAAGAAGGATCCAGTTCAGAATCAAACATTGTATTTAGTTGTCATGTCTGTTTTCAACTTGATTAATTTGATAGTTTTAAAAAGTGTAGCCTAATTATTTTGAGACCTATCCCTCAGTTTGGGCTTGATGTTTCTTCAAGGTTACATTCAGAATATGCATTTGTTCAGGTATACCATGTCAACGGTGATGTATTCTTTTTCTGTCCTGTCAGGAGAGAGACAATTTCCATGTGTTCCATTTCACATGATAGTAACCTTGATCACTGAAGGTAGCGCCTGCCAGTTTTGTTTTGTTTTGTTTTGTTTTTTACTGTACATTTGTTTTTATGTTTGTATAAGTATTTTGTGAAGAGAAGGAAACCATGCAAACATCCCATTCTTTGTTAAACTTTGACCCTCTAGTTTCAATAGCCATTAAGATTTCTTTTTTTTTATTTTTTATTTTTTTTATTTTTTTTTTTTATATTTTTATT
>PVIJ01006360.1:0-92903 GCA_004024925.1 Scalopus aquaticus | reverse complement strand
TTGGGTATATTCCCAGTAGTGGTATTGCTGGGTCATATGGAAGTTCCATTTCTAGCAGTTTGAGGAAACGCCATACAGCTTTCCATAGTGGTTGGATCAATTTGCATTCCCACCAGCAGTGTAGGAGAGTTCCTTTTTCTCCACATCCTCGCCAACATTTGTTGTTGCCTGTTTTATTAATGTGTGCCATTCTCACTGGGGTGAGGTGGTATCTCGTGGTTTTAATTTGCATTTCCCTGATTATAAGTGATGTTGAGCATTTTTTCATGTACCTGTTGGCTATTTGCTTTTCTTCTTTGGAGAAGTGTCTTTTTAGCTCTTCTGCCCATTTTTTGACTGGATTGTTGGCTTTGTTTTTTTTGAGTTGTGTGAGCTCTCTGTAGATTATTGTTATCAGTCCTTTTTCGGTTGTGTTGTGTGCAAAGATCTTTTATTTTAAATGTACCTTGGCAATTATCATTTGAGCATTTTTAAAAACTATTCTTTAAGTTGACTGCTAGAATTGATTTTCAAATTTAAAAAATCCTGATGTATTCTGCATAGAATTATGTGCAAACTATAGATACATTTATTTTGGAAGAGTTTACTTCTTTAATATTTTCAATCATTTAGTAATATTTCTCTTATTTTTTCAAGTCTTTTTTGATATGACAGAAAAATTGTTACTGCATGCAAGCTTTGCATATTTTAAGGTTATTCCTGAATTTTCCTAGGAAACAATCATATTACATTCAAATAATTCTGTTCCTCTTCAAAGAGTATACCTCTCATTTCAGAATGATTTCTTCCAGCATTGGTCAGAATTTCCAACAGCAGTGTCACAGATATTCAGTGACATTCTGTTCTTATCTTGTTTCTGATTTTAATAGCCTTAATAGGTCTTTCCAACCATATTTTAAGAAATTTATTGCACTCCTAATATACTCAGAGTGCTTTTTAATCAAAAATGGGCTTGAAATGTTTTTTTTTTTTAAATGTAGAGGTACAACTGTTTGAGATTTTTTTTTTAAAGATTTATTTTGTTTGTACATGCAAGCTGGGGTACAGGCCAGAGGTATGGGACGGCGAGAGGGTTCACCAGAGACAGAGCGGGGAGCAGAACAGGCAGATCAGAAGTACACTGCTGAGGGGAGCAGCGGGCGAGGCAGGAGAGGTCTGCTGCACCATGTGGGAATCTCCCCGGCCAGGCGTCGAACTCGCATCACCGCTGCCAACAGCTCCACAGTGCAGCACTTAACCGTTGCGCCACCGGGGAGGCCCTTGAAATGTTTTAAAATGACTTTTGATTATTTTGGTAAATGGTTCACTATGAGGAGAACATAACATGGAAACCAGAGTGTGTGACTTATGGCTAGATGACTTACGGCTAGACATACCTACACTCAGATAACATCTCTTCCTCTTAGAATTGTATGACATTGAACAAATCATTTGTCGTCTTCCTATTTCAGTTTCTTAGTCTATAATAGGAGCATAATAATATAAACATCTTATAAAGATGTTGTGTGTATCCAATGAGAGTTCTTTGCAATACATCGGGCTTTATACAGAGAACTATAACTTTTTTAATTATGGTGTTATTTTTTCTCTGATCTGTTAGAATGGTGTATCATAATCATAGATTGCATGATATCTATTCATTGTTTATTCTTGGAGTGAACCCTATTTGGTCATAATGAAATATTTTCTTAGCTCATTGCTGTATTCAATACTTGATTCAGATTGTTACATCAACTTTCATAGTGATTTGAGTTTTAGGAGGATTTTTATACTGTCTTGTTAGTTATGACATTATGGTCACATAATCATTCGAAAGGTTTCATCACTTTCTGTGTTTGGGACTTAATGGGAATCATATTTTCCTTGAAATTTTAAAAGACGCTTCCTGTCGAACTTTCTATGCCTCTGGATTATACCTATAGATTATTTCTGAATCTATGACTTATTTTTGAGACACTTAATGTTTTTAAAACTTTTAAAGTTTTATTTGTTGTTGTTTGGTTTCTCTAATCAGTGAGTCTATTCAGTGTGTCCATTTCTGCTTGTGTCATTTCTGGTAATTCATATTCTATCCCCAAATTGTCCTTTTGTTAGTATTTTAAAAATAATAATCATGAATTGAATACAGTATTCTCTTATCATTAATAAGATTCTCTCTTTTTTTTAGCTTATTGTGTAAATCTGAGGTTTATTGAACTTATTTTTAAGAACTATCTTTTGGACTATTTATCCCACTGTTTTAGCGGCTTGATTTTGTAACAGTGTTATAGTAATCAAACTTTAGTTTTAAATTGCTTTGACTCTGCCACCTCATAAGTAGTTACTGGTAGTAGGTGATCATTTATGCAGGGCCTCAAAAGCCACACTTTAGGAGTAGTTGGTGCCTAATTACATTTCAAAACTGTGAAATATTGCAAACCTGTTGACCTGGTTCTACTACTAACAAGTGTGCAGTCTTCAGCAAATTACTTAAACTTTCTATGCATAGTTTCTTTATCTGAGGGTGAGGATGTGATGCCTGGCCTGTAGCTAGTAGCTTTTAGAAATTGTTGTTATTACAATAAACAATAAACACTTCAGTGATTTTAAAGGTAGAGCATATGGACATAGCATGAATGGAAAACTTGAAGACAAATTGAACATTAAAATATTTTTATCTGTTTGGAGGGGCATCCAGACTTCAGCAGAACAGAGCCAGATACTCTGAATAAAGTATATAGCAGGTATCATTAAAAAAAAAAAAACAACCAACACCTCCCCCCCAGATCATTAAGTTATAGTTAATCTGTTTGATATCCTCATTGGTGGAATAACAGCAGGTCCCCCCTGCCATGTGTATCCTCTGTAATCACTTCTTCATTGTGGGCAGTACCTATGAATCTGATGAAATTATCACTCTCTTGATTCTCTTGACTACTTTATCTAAGATTCCAACTTGCAAAATGAAGAGATTCTCCTGCTGACCTTGAAGGACCACACTATCATATTGTAGAAAGAGGCCCACATGGCAGGGAATGGTGGGCACTTTCAGGAGCTAAGTGTAGCCTTCTGCTGGCAGCCAGCAGGAAATTGTGGACCTCAGTTCTGCCTCAGTAAGAAACTGAATTCCACCAACATCCTGTGAGCTTGGAAGGGAACCCCAAATCTTAACTGAGTTTGCAGCCCCAGCCCACACCTTAATTTTACTCCGGTGAAATCCTGAGAAAAGGGTTGCACCAATCTGACCCATGAGATTGACCATGGAAACTGTTAGATCAAAAGTTTTGTTGTTTTAGGTTAATGAATTTGTGGTGATTTATTATGCAGCAATAAAGGACTTCTACAGTCAGTAGACGTTGTATTCTTCTTGCATCTCTTATCACCGATCACTCATTTTCTCTAGTACAGTTGCATTGCATGTGTTCCCATTCATGGTTCAATTATCATCCCTCAGGTTTCTCAGATTGCATCTTCTTCTACGTGGAAGAAAAAGACTCTTTTATACTCTGAAATCATACCCTATATTTGGCCTTTGTCTCCTGGGATTATTTTTATTCATAAAACTATGGTTAGGTTCCTGTGCTATTTTTATATTGTACTAAATGCATGTATCACAAACATTTAATAAATTAATGATTTTTAATACTTCATGACTAAATATATCAGAATATCTGAAGAACTGAATTTATTGTCAGAAATAGACTGGATCTTGGAATGAGCATGAATGAGCTGTGTGAGGCCTACAAGGATCCCCAGAGAGGTGTCTTTAGTGTCAGGCTCTAGGGCCTTTCAGCTCACCAATAATTTTAGTGAGGATGTACATTTCATATTTATCAAAGTGGTGCTTGACTTAATGCCTGAAAGAGCTGAGTTGTGTAACAGAAAACAGAATTAGGATAAAAAACAGGAATTAGGATCCAAAGAGATTGTTTAGGTTGGAACAAGGATCTCACTGTAACAAAATAAATAAAATTGAATGAATGAATTGAAGAGGTGTAAAAGCCTATATATAGTTAAGTAAAAATGGAATCAATCTAGAAATTAAGAATGGATGAGAAAGACAGCACAGGCAAAAATACTTAGTTCAGTAGTTTCTAAGTTAAAGTCAGTGGTATATTGGGGTTTGTAGAGTTCATTTGAATCATGAAGTAAATTTTAGAATTAATTAAATTGTGTCTAGAACAATATATTCTTCCTTTGTTCCATGTGGGTCACACCACTCCTGGGGGGTTGGGTAGTCCTGGCACCTCCTTTAATGGGCTTATGGACAAACTGGAATTTCTTCATTGGGCAGGGTCCAGACTGATGAACAGATTTGAGATCAGGTACAATACTGTAGATGATCTGAGTTCTGTGTATTTTGCCTGTGGAAGAGAAAGTAACTAAGGTTAGATCTTGCATGACTTTGGAGAATGGAAGTTACAGGGAAATAAATTTTTGCTTACAGTAAAGAATGAATTACTAACAAGTACTTGATAGCAAAATAGTCTGGGCTGCCTTTGGGATTTATTCAGCCCACTCTTCCCGAGTTGTACAAATGGAGGTTTGGATGGAAATAAGCAGATTTGTAAGGTTTTTAGCATGCATTTTCCTAAGAGATAGTGATAGACCCACAGACACCAACACCTATAGTTAGAGGTTAAAAGGTTTCCTTAAAGGTAAAAAATACAGAAACAAATGCATAGTTTCATAAAACAGGAGGTAACAGCATGATCCCAAGCAGAGGGCTGGCTCCCCAGGTTGGCCAGTTCTCCATGAGAGAACATCCACCCCTGGATAAGGCCACCTTTACAGAGTGCAGATGCCTCTAGGTTTGAGAGGCTCAGGTAATCTGCTACCTTCAGACTGCTGTGAGTGCCCCACCCAGATACACCTTACTGGGCTGCTCCAGCTGCCATACGTGTTGTCTGCCAGCTTCTGACATCTACACCCACTCTTGAAGAATGGTCCTTGACTGATAACACCTGCCTCATCCAAAGATGCCTGGTAGATTACAGCCCACCTCCTGGGGCCAGGCTTTGGCTGATGACTGGCTGATCCAGACATACAGCAGCTCAGTCTCCTCATCTCTGTGCAGGACAACTTCTGAGGAGTAATTTACACTGCACAGCTCCTGATAGGATCTACCAGATCTACCAGACTTCTCCTGATATCACATCTTTGTTGCCTTTCCCTGACCTCTCTTGTTGCCTCTAAGGGCCCTGACTTACACCAGAACTGTCACCTCAGGCCTTGCTTGTGGGGATCCTTATCTGAGATCCTGCCTTTGCCTTTCCTGTGAGTTTATCACCTCTTCCCCTCTGTATACAGGAGCTTCTGTCTTTTCATCGACCCTCTCACTGGAGCTTATAACTGGGTCACAGTATCTCTCCTGTCTATAATCTGTGACATGGTGAAGACGAGGTGATTTTGCTGGGAACATCTCCAGCTAACTGTGGCTTCCTGGCCTGTCTGAGGACCTCTTATGCAACACTAGAAGAGATGTTCCCCCACGGACTCCAACATCAGTGATTCTATAAATCTCATGATAGCACTTTACTCTTATAAGTGCACGAAGTGTGTGTGTATGCATACACACACACACACACACACACACACACACTTCTTTTTGTTTCCTCTCTAACAATGGCAATGTTCTCAGACTCTTACGGAGATGAAAGGATTGGAGCCTTTCACATATCCAGCAACAGTGTTCTTGGGACTTGTCAGATTAGAGAAACATGAAGATCAGCTAGAGTCCAACTCCTTTTCCCTTTTTAATTGCCTTTATATTTTTCCTCCCTTGTTCTTTCTTCCTGACAGCCTTTTCATAGTGGGCACCTGGCTGATCTCTACCGTATGAGGTGACATGTGCTGAGAGGAGGAGCACCAGTTTGGTGTGGGGAAAGGGGCTAGTTTGGGAGTCTAAGCTGAAGTGCTTAGTTCCTGCCTTTGGAATTAGACTGAAGAGCCATGTGACTGGTCATTTACCTTTCTTAACCTCAAGTTCCTCATGGATGAAGTGAGTAGAATGGGCTCATCCTATCTGACAGAATCGTGAAGACAAGTAAGATTGTACCCCTGAGCAATTGATACCAAAATGTAAAGCCTTTGACCTACATGAGTATTATTCAGATACTGTATTAAGGAACAGTTCTGCTCATGAAGAACTTGCAAAATAGTAGGGGAGCTGAGGTAGCAGATGAATGAAAATGACCGAAGGGGAAGACGAACCATGTGACTGGGAAGGTACGGATTTCTTAAGGGTTCAGAGAAGGATAATCCATTTCCTGATGAGAACATTTGCTTTCTGCATCCGAAAATAAGTTCCTCTTCATCCTGTATCTTTTTTCTGGCTTAGAACATGTAGGTAGTGAGACCATGACATTAAATGAGAAATAACAAAGATCTGTCACTCCTTTTACTGCTTATTGGGGAAAAAGACCTAGTTCAACCGACCTAGTTCATATTTACTCAATTGATGTAGACACTGGATAATCTCTTTAGAATCAGCCCTTTGCAGTGTGACCTAAGGATGTCTGTTTTCTGATGGATTTTGCTACACCAGCCAGATCTGTGAAATTGAAATGTTTTTACATGCACCTATTCTTAGCATTAATTAGTTGATTCTTTGATCATAAAGTGAGCAGTCCACATTATGATTTATACTTAAATTGCCCAGAGCAGGTCAAAGAAGCTGAGCAGAGATAGTTAGACATCTCAAATCTTCCTCGACACCCAACCCGCAAATAATGGATACGCTAAGCATAGAACAGCAACCTTCCAGTAATCTTAGGGACAGGGTCTGGGATCTAGAAGGCTTTCCTGGTAACTTGAACTATTAGTATTTTTGCCAAATCTAATTATAGTCATTAATATTCTAATTTACTCTGCAGATTTATTTTTTAAACTAAAATAATAGGGGAACTATGCCTGAGAGGAGAAAGCAAACATTGTACAAAAATGAACAATGATGCAAACTATATATAGAACTAAATATTAAAAAAACTCAAATAATAGAAATGAATATATGTTAAGAAATGAATATATTGAAATGAATAAAATAGAAGTGAATAAATAAAATAGTATGAATATATATTTTAATATACTTAATATTTTATGTATCTCATATGTCAATATATATCATATATGTGAACAAATAAAACAGAAATGAATACATATTTAAGATATAATCTATAAATATATAATAAATTTTGTATAACATATTATACATGATATATTAAATATAAAATATTTGTTTCTGTTTTATTTGTTCATTTCAATTTAATTTTTTCCATATGTAACATATATATAGATTTGACTTTTGACTTCTGACTCTCTCTCTCCAGAGAGTCATGGATCACAACTTGTGCTGTTCATGGCTGTGTGTTTACAAACTGTTATGTCCTCTCATGCAGGCCCGAGGAGCATAGACTGGGGTCTATGGTTCTTATATTCCCTCAGCACCCTGTCTCTTCTCTGAGACTCAACCTCCTACCATTATTCTTTCTTCTGTTCTTATTTTTTCTTTAGCAAAGCAGTAGCTCTTACTTGATCCTTTGCATATTCCTGATGAGAAAAGCACTGTTCCCTGTACTTACCCCAGATATATACCGACATTATTATTCCAACATTATTTCTTTCTCTTCTTTTTCCTCAAATGGGGGTTCTTTTGTTTTCTGGCTCACCCTGGAGTCTATCTAATCCCCTTCTTAGTACCTCAGTGTCATTTGTTATTCTCCTCCAGTCCTTGCTTTCTCCCACCCCTGCTCCTAAGGGCACATTTAATGATTATTGTGTGTATAAGCATTTATGGAGTTCTTTGATTTCTCTAGTCACTTAAGCTGCAATTAATTTCTACTTCTGTGAAAGAGAATTAATTATACTGAGGCCTAATCATCTATTCTTCCTAACAGTTTGGAGGGACTGAGTAGGCCAGCGGAGCATCTGCGGTGTGCACATGGCTGCTGCTTTGGTGGTATTCCTGGGCCTGCAGTCCTCATTGTTTCCTCTTTTACTCATTCAGTACTTTGAGGACTGATTTGGTTTTTAAGTTTTTGAGGGGTTGGGGTTTGAGCAGGCCTCTGCCTTCTGGCCATGGTGAGAAAAAAACCTCATTCCTGTGGCTCCTCAGAGCAAACACCCCAAGCTTGGGTCTTGTGCAAGGCATCTGCTAAGTATTATGAGTTACCAAATTAGGGAAAGAAGAAATGTTTGTCCCCACATGGACGTGCTCAGAATCTTGGGGTTTTGGTGGGACTCTGTGCTACCCCTTTCTGCTCTTGGTCTGCTAGACTTCATTAGTGCCTTTGGCAGAGCTAACCAGCACACACACACACCACCACCACCACCACCCCCGCCCAGTCCTCTCAGTCTCCATTTTCTGCCTCTGAGGTCATCCTTTTTAACCTCTTGGGTCCCTCTGCCCACGTGCTTGCTGGCTCCTTTGTCTCGCTTTACCAATGTGGTACTGTTCTCGGGTGTTCTGATTTTCTTTTTGCCTTCCCTCTACCTAGGGTTCTATGTATAGAACCTGTGATCGCACATATTGTTCTTTTTCCTTCCATTCTTGTTTTCGGGGACTTGGCTAGTGATGTCACCATGCTCCTAATCAAGCTAGAAACCTTGTGGTCATTAAAGACCTTTTATCCCCAACCGCGCAAAACAAGATTGCACAGTCTAACCATTACCTGCACCCCACAACCCCTGTCCCAAGCCTAGACTACTGCAG
The DNA here is from genome assembly GCA_004024925.1 of Scalopus aquaticus. NCBI lineage: Eukaryota > Metazoa > Chordata > Mammalia > Eulipotyphla > Talpidae > Scalopus > Scalopus aquaticus. The sequence continues at coordinate 84,214 of PVIJ01006360.1, read as the reverse complement.
CCTCCTGGATATCTCACCAGTTTCCTATTTCTCATTTCCAAAAAACCAAATCTGAACATGCCCCCTTCCTGAAGACAAGTGTCTCTTCAATTGGTGATCTCTCCACCAATGTAGTATATACAGATGTTGGTTTATAATGATGCACACCTGAAACTTATATAATGTAATGCAGTGTGACTTTGATAAAAATTGTAAAATAAATAAAATGTTGGATGCCCAATATGGCATCTAAGGACCCAGCCTGGCTGACCATAGCCTCCCCCCTGCTGTTGTCTGTCCCTCTCATCTGTGTGCCACACACACTAACTTCCCGCTAATTTTAGAGGATACTTTTCTGCCTTTGCACATATCCTTTTTTCACCCCAAAACATCCTTCCCAACTTCTCTAACTGGTAAAGATCTATTCTTCCTTTTAGACTGCCTTGTAAAGTTTTCTGGATTTCCTCATGTTGAAGTAACTGTTCCACTGTCCATTCGCTGGTTGTCTGTAGTTCTAGAATGACATCTAAGCCCACATAGAACTAAAAAGAAGAAGAAAGTTTTGCATTTGCAGAATAATTTATAGATGGTGAGGCTCTTTCACACACATTCTCTCCACGGTGAGAGGACATAGCAGAAGTAGGAAAAGAAGTTTGTGTTCAGTAGCATGTTGGTGTCTGTTCTATTTTTGGTCATTTTTGATCCCCGTGTCCTATTATCTACACCTTTAGCAACCAGGAAAGTGTGTCAGACGTCCTCCCACTTAGCAGGGTAAGAACCTGCACACAGGGTGAGGATGGCCAGCCAACCCTATTCTTGAAAGTGATAGCAGTGAATTAAAGAGAGAGGGGCCCAGGGGAACTCTATATAGATTCTTAAAGGGAGGATTTTTTGCTAAGTATATTCTTTGCAAAACATGCACTACCTTATTTAAGAATAAATTTAAGCTAAGAAATTCTCATCTTCTTTTGGTCTACCTTTGTGTTTTTAAACGTGGAATTAAGCCTTCTGGTTAATCAGTGCTCAGAGCAAAGATAACCTAGGGCAGTTGGCACTAGGTAATTCTAACACTAGCTAGAGGTTAAACCAGAAGAGAGGGAGAAAGAATGGGCTCAGAAAGCATTTATTAGGCTACCAAAGCATATAATATTTGAATTTTAGAGCTGAATGGATCTACCCTCTAATTATAGCTGAAGAATGAGGCCTAGAGAAGTCAAGCACCTGTCAGGATCCCCCCCACCCGTAGTGATAACTGTGAACTCCTGACTCCAGAATTCTTTCCCCACCTCATTAATGTACACAAAGGCATAAAAATAACCTAGGAGGGAAAACAGTGGGAGACACACTAATGTAGTTCATTGTGATACTGAGCCTTCATTTTGGGTCATTTAGGTGAATGATAGTAATAGAAGTTTTTATTGGTTTTTCCCATTTGGCCTCACAAAAACCTATAAGATGGTGTATTCAGTTCCTATGGCTGCTGCAATAGATTATTACAAGCTTAGGGTCTTTAAAAGATACAAATGTGTAACCTTACAGTTCTGGAGATTAGAATTCAGAAATGAGTTTCACAGGACCAAAGTTGGGTCTGCATACCTGTTCCTTTCAGAAACTAGTGGAATTGGTGAGTCAGAAAAGAATCCATTTCCTTGCCTTTTTCAGCTTCTAGTGACCATCAGTATCCTTGGTTTATGGCTCTTTCCTTCATCTTGAGAGCACATCATTCTACTCTCTGCTTCCATCATCAGCTAAACTTCTCTGCCTCTGATTCCTCCTACATTCCTCTTAAAAGGAACTTTCTTATGTACTGGTTCCACCAAATCATTCAGGATAAAATCCTTAATCACACTGGTGGAGACATTTTATCCTATAAGGTAACATATTCATAGTTCCCAGGGATTCATACATAGTCTATTTGGGGAACCTTTATCAGCCTCCCACAGAGAGGTACTGTTATTAACCCTATTGTGTAGCTGAGAAAACGGAGAGTCAGAAAGATTAAGTAATTCCATCAAGTTGGATAGTTATTGCTGAGAAGTCATTCATAATATAATTGAACTCAAAGTAAATATGATATAGTATTATTAAAATTTTTACACATGAAAATATGCTAAGCCTGTGGTCTGAACTATAAAATATAATCCATTATAAGGAAAATGGAGGTTCTAAACCTATTTTTTAAATCATAACATTCTTTAATAGCTCCAGGAAATTTGTGGATTATAATAGGCTACACTCCAGAGTTAGTCATCCTGCTAGGTGATATTTTAATTTTCAAAGTTTAAAGCAGCCTCAATGTATTTCTATCCATTGGTGGTGGGTGGCCATTCTATATACCAAATAAAGCTAAAATTTTTTTAAATCTGAAAGCATTTCTTTTTAATTTTTGAAGTCAGCTATCACATTTCTAATCTCTCTTTTTTCTCAGTTGAATATCACAAATTTAAATTCAGTTAGCCTTTCATGTGAAATGGATTTTCAGTATCCCGCTTTCTACATTTACTTCTACTGGAATTGCTCTGCTTTCTCAAGTATTTCACATAAAATATGGTGCCAAGGATTGGAGATGATATTGCATCTGTAGTTTAATGGTACTAAATATGATTAAGATGTTTTTCTTCCTAAAGTGGGAATTGCTCTTCTGTAATCTTGCCTTATTCATATGGAGTTAAAAGAAAGTTTGACAGACCAACGCATTTCCAAAGGGAAATCAATTTTAAGTTGTAGCTTGACTGGTAATTGAGTTGAGGTCCAGAGAAAGAAGCAAAACATTTCTTTACATTTGTATCCTTGTCAGTGCTACACGGTCAAACTTGATGAGATTAAGAAGATTTGCCTTCCTTTGTTTCTCTTTACATTCCTTTATTTTATTTTTAAATAGATTTGCATGTTATATATGTAGGGTATCAAACTTAAAAATGAAATAAATCGCCCATGAAACACACACACAATTTAGGAGGACATTACACTACAGTTGAATTTTAGTATTTAGTATTCTTCCCTGGTCCTGTCTCCTGCCTCCCTTCACTAAGTTACAGTATTATAATTTTACATTTATCCTTAAATCTTTTTTAGGTTTATTGTATGTGTGTATGTTTCCCTAAATAATATATATTTTAATATTTGTTTCTGCTACTATAAAAAATAGTAGCATACCACATATACTTTCTTATAACTTGCTTTTTCACTCACAGTTGTATTTATAAGACCTATCCATTTAATATATAAAGCTAGCATTTGTTCATTTTCTATGTTTTATTTTCTATATTCATTTTTTTGTATTCTATTGTGTGAACAATATATTTCTAATTCTCTGGATGAACTTTTTCAGTTATTTCCTATTTAGAAATTGTCAATGATGTGCTATTAAAATAACAATGATGTGCTGCTATGAATTTTCGTGCATATGCCTCTTAACTGTATGCAAGTAAGAGTTTCTCCGAGAGTGGAAATGGTGAGTCAGAGGATAAATTCAATCTTTACTAGGTAATAAAAAATTATTTTTCAAAGTGATTGAACGGATCTATGCTCCCTTCATCAGTATATTAGAGTTTTCGCTCTATATCCCTGACAACAATTGGTAATATCAGGCTTTAAAATTTTGACCATCAAAAATACCATTTTGTAATGAAAAAAAAATGCCTTGATTTCTAATAAGGTTGAAGATCTTTTCATATGTTTTATATATGATTAATGCTTCTTTTTTATTCATTCTCCATTTTTCTCCTGATTCATAATAATTATAGGGTGTGTGTGTGTGTGTGTGTGTGTGTGTGTGTGTAGCCATAGAGAAAGAGATTTTAAGTGTTGCAGAGGTCTCCCAATTTGTGACTTGCCATTTCACTTTATGGCATTTTTTTAAATGCACAAAGTTCTTAATTCCAATGTAATAAAATTTATCAATTTCTTCAATTATGGCTGGTATTTTTTTAATTTTAAGAAAGCCTTTCTTCCCTATCCTTCCCTTCTACATATTTTCTAACAGTTTACAATTTTTTCTTTATATTTCAGTCTACAATTCATTTGGAATGAATTTTTATGTTACGTGGTGTGAGATAAGGATCCAACTTTAATTTTCTCATATGAAAAATAATGGCACTAGTGTAATTTATTGAATATCCTGTAATTTCCCTTTGATTTTCAAAGTCAAAGCCTTCTTAAATGAATTTTCATTTGTGTATGACTGCTTTTCTTTCTATTCTATGTCATTGGTCATTTATCAATTTCTATATCAATACCTCATATTTTCATTCCTTTCCCTCTTTCAATTTTCATTCTTCTGCCTTCTTCTATAGATCTTGGATCTTTTATTCGGTAATTTACTTATTTCCAAAGTCAGTTATTTAGGGACTTCCCAATATATTTCTTATTGTATCAATCACAAAGCAAATAGAGCTACCTCTTATTTGTAGTGATTTCCTCTCATAACACATGACAGCATATTATAACGTCTTCATCAACACCAGGAAAACCAAGGATAGTGGAATTTAAGGGGACAAAGAATATGTTCCATTGCTTTTTCAGATCTCTTGATAATTTTTTTCGTATTTGCCACCATATCACTTGTTGATTGAGTTTGTCATTCAGGTCTCCCCCAATCCTGCAGCATGCATTTTTTAATGAAGTTTTTCTATAAAATGCAGTGCTTTATATTTTGCTCTTAAATTTTACTTGAGAGAACAAATTTTATTTGGCTCAGATTAGTTTTGAAACATGTTTATATTATCTCCACTATGAACGTTATGTTGGGATGATGATTCTATCTTCATCCAAATCAAAAGCATTTTTCTTTTAAAAAAATATATTTTTTGAAGTGATACTGATTTTCAATATTGATATGATTTAGGGGTGTAGGTTTACACCTCTTCAGATCTGTGTTACCATAGCACATGCACAACAAAGCACCCATAATTGTTCTCCATAGTCCAGTGGACCATTAGGCTCTCTCCACCTTTAGCACCCTATTCGCCACCTTCCGCCTCTGGTAGCTTCAGTTCTGCAGTCAGCAAATCTATGCTGATGACAACATTTTCAAATTACAAAGCAACAGGGAGAAGGAATTGTTTTGCTTCCTCTTTTTCATATGTTAACACTCTACCATCTGGCACTAGGCCTGGGGATAGCCCTTTTTGTTTCTTCTTGCTCTGAATAAAACTAAAATTACATTGTGACACACCTAGCCTTTTCTTGGCAAGCTTTGGCTCATTCTTCAATCTAGTTTTACGGATGCTATTCTGACATCTGATCATGCTACTGTTGGCCTGGGATAGGTAAGAGAATGCTCATTAAGAGAAGCTGAACCTTAAATGACCACAAATATTGCTGATGTTGCTGGCAGTTAATCTCACTCAGAGCTTATTCCCAAAAGGCTACAAAGGGCTAAGAGACTCTTCTAAACTGACACGAGATGTGTAGACAACCACAAATATCTGATGCTGCTATCATATGGCAAAAAGCAGTCTTTATAAGATCTGAAGGATGGTTCTGGAATAACATCTTTGCCTGAGAATAGCAATATTATCCATTGTGTATCCATTGTGCCAGGCATAGGGTAGGTGTTCATAAAAATTTGTTTGCTGACAGAATGAGAATGCTGCATATTGGGGAGAGGGGGGAGATTAACTCCTTCCAGTCACATGAGGGACTGAAGTTAAGAATGTGGATTTAATTTTTTGTATTATCTTTAGACTAATTTCACATTTTTCACTTTAAGATTCTGACCACTTGGTCCATAGGGAATGCAGAGGTGAAATTATGGACTATGTGTCTTGGAAAATGATTTGTCTGAACAGAATAAAGACATAAACTAGAACAAGTATGGAAATCTTCCTTGTTTGAACTGAAAGGAAAAGAAGCAAAGGAAGGAATTAATAGAAATTTTCAAATCTTAGTCTCTTTCTGGTATTTTTGATGAAAGCCTCTGGGAGTGAGTCAAGAAGGGAAAGGACTAATCAAGCCTTCTTGATTAGAGATATTGTAAAGCAAATGATGCCAGTTCAGACATTCCAGAAAGGCATCTAATAGTGTCTCTTGAGTATTAGTAATGACAACTATTTTAATATTATCCATTAAAGTTTGCAGGAAAGTTGCGCCTCTGTGTGGAGAGAAAGAGAGAAGGAGGTGGTGGGGAGGAAGAGAGTCCTTTCCTTTTTTAGGGTCATACATGATATAGTACAGAATGTTGTGGAAACTAAGTTGTTGAACAATCCTGGTCTCATGTGTGTAATAATCCCTAAATTTTCTCAAGTCGTTTTGGAAATAAGCATGACCTCAAAGATGGATTAATAATCAACTTCCATTTGTGTCAATTCCATGTTTCACTAGTCACACTTGATAAACATTCATTCAAATTGAAACCCTTTTTTGGTTATAAAAAGCTTGCAATGATATGAACTATACTAACTGATTACTAGCTGAGAGGGAGAGGTTTTCCTCAGTCACAGATCCAACTTCAGTACAGGGTTTGCTATTTTTAATCACAGAACTTAGAAACTTAATTCAGTTAAAAAGGGAGGAAGTTGTCAAGGGAGGGTTGCTAAAAGTTCATGCTAAATTTGCTTAGAACCAGATTGTGTTCATTAATATTTATACATCTATGGTTGGGAAGGGGCGATTATGCTTCCTTAAAAACACTGGCTATTCATCTTCCATGTAGCGCATAGCCGTCTGATTAAGGAAGGTGGGTTTTCATTGTACAATCAATGGCGATACAGATGGAAACCATCTGGTGCCTCATCCCCTTTTTGTCAAAAACCTTGTCTTGTCTCTCACATGTCAATGATGAATGGAAGGATTTCAATCTCTAGCTGAACAATGCAGTTGGAATCCCTAGGCTAGCCAAGGGGTTTTTGGCAAGCATTGATGGGCTTAATATTTTAAAGAAACCAGCAATCATTTTAATTCATTAGTTGAGGCCTGTTATTCTGGGCAGTGTTTTTGATTTGTATTTTGGGCGTGGGCTTTGTTTTTGATTCACAAGCATATTCCATATGGGTATATTTTCTTTTATACAGTGAAATCATAGAGACAAAAGTGGGAGTTTTATCTGATAAAATGACCAAAATGGGAGTTTCTTTTAATCATTTCTTGTATTAGTTATGATTCATATTAAGTGTTTAGACAAAAAAAATTTCCCTGTTAGCTGGTTTGAAGCATAAATCAGAGAACATAGAATTTAGTTAACCTGAGTGTAGACAATGAATCTAAAAATCAATGCAATACTCTACTTTGTGGGAGGAAACCTGGCGCAGACCTATCTTCGAGTACCTGGTACAATGCTTTTATAGTTTGTCTGCTGAAGGTGAGTTCCTAGATGAAAAAAGTCATCCACTCACAGGGTTAGCTTTGACAGTTATAATCCAGCAAACAAAATACAAGTTAATTTTCCTGCATCCTTAGTAGGAAGAGGTGAATCACCAAAAAAATGCAAGTTGATACCAGAAGCTTATTCAGAAACTCATTTCCAGAGGACATTTTGCAGTCAGTAGAGATTCAGCCCATCTCTGCCCTCCTCCCAAGACCACAGTGGCCTCTATAGCAATTAGAGATATTTGTGTGAGGCCCTGGTTAAGAGAACACATGGCATATAAGCTCTTTTATTAAATTTTATTTATTTAATTTATTAAATTATTTATTAATTTAATTTAATTTATTTATATTTTATTTAATTATAATGATTATTTTGTTAATATATAGTGCTTGCTACCTCCTAGGCTATATATATATAAAATTTATACTTAATCCTTATAAGCACTCAAATAGGTAAGTTTTATTAATATTTCCATTTTTATTATTGTCCTCATTTTACAGATATGGAAACCAAAATCCAGAGAGATTAAAAACTTGCCCAAATGCCATAGCTATAAATGATAAAATGGTAGCATGAAGACTGAAATCCAGATAGTCAGGCTCTGAAATTCTGTGTGCTTAACCATTATGCATCAATTCCTTATGGTAGCCATGTAAAATCAAGGTCATTTTCATGATTTATATTGTAAGGATGAAGGATCTAAGACACTAAGAGGTTCAATTACTCCCCTTGTTCTGGTAACTGATGGGCTGTGGAGCTGGACTTAGATTGTCTCAATCCCATTCTCTGGGCAAATGAAAAATTCAGAATAATCACTCTGTATCACCATAGAGCCCCAATTATTAAAAAAGAATTACGTTTGTTTAGTGTCACACCTTCTTAGGAAAGGAAAATGTAATGATTCTTTCCAAATCCCTAATGGTGTAACAACCAAATTATCTGTTCTCTGTTTTCTATTAGCAAGAAATTGAAATTAATTCATTCTTATGCTGCTCAGTTTAGTTTTTGCTATACTTTTCTTGCCTCTAAATCATGATGAAAGCAATCTTTAATATAAAAAGAATTATTACAATTATTTTGAAAAATAAAATACTTTCAAAAAAAATAGACAATGAAAATAACTACAAGGGCTATAATTTTTTAGTGAAATAAAATGTTTGACCTTATTAAAGAAGAACACTATGAATCCATCCTTAGTATTAAAGTCAAAGATTAAAAGATATGATAATATATGTAGCATTGCCACATGGTGCAAGGGAATTTACTCTCTTGTTCATTGCTAAGGGTATAGTTTTTTAAAAGGATAATTTGTCACTGTGTATCAATAACCTTTAAAGGTGCATACACTTTGAGCTAACAAACTACATCTAGAAATTGATCCCCAAAATGGCATCAAAGATTTTTTTTAGTAATTTGATGAAACTATTATGCATGAAAGCGATTTACTTGCCTATGGAAATCACGATTAGCTACCCAAGGGGAATACAAAATGTAAAAGACATAAATAACAATAATAAAAAAAAAGATAAGGAGTAAAAAAAAAAAAAAAAGTCCTTTAAAAATAACCCTAACGTTGGGACGATGGTAACCAGGTGAAACTGATAGCAGAGTAGGATTATTTTCTTCAATCCCCTTTTTCTTTAACTCATAAGTGTTCTCCCTTCTATTGCAGGTCACCCTTCCCCAGCTATTTTAATTATATATTATTGTATAGCAAACAATCCCACAACATTAGTGACTCCACATACCAATGATTTAAAGTTTATCACAATTTCTTAGTCTGGGATTTCAGGTAGGGTTGACCAGGCAATTCTGTTTGTCATCCATTGAGGATCACTCATTCAGCCTTATTTAGCTCTGACGGGTTGGGCTATGGAAGCTCCCAAAGATTACTCAATTATTGGGTGACCTGGTGCTTTTCTTGTGACATCACTCTATAACTATTTTGGACACACAGGGTGGTGTTTTGAAGGTAGTCATTGTTCTTACTTGGAAACTGGCTTCCAAGAGGAAAGAAACAGGAGCTTGGACTGAGAAGTTCCAGGATCCAGCACATCACTTCTTCCACTCTGTTGGTTAAAGCAAGTTACAAAGCTCCCTAGACTTGAAACAGATGAGAGATATAACCTACCTTTTGCACAGAAGAGTGCTGTGTATATATAAGCAAGGAAAAAAACAGATGGTGGCCCTCTTTGGAGATGATCTTCTACATCTCTTCACTGTTGGATTCTCAAGGAGCTTGAGATTTATGTGAGACTCTAACTCATTAAAGTATGACCCATCAGGACCTCTCTGGTGGTGCAAGGGGATAATTCTCAGCACTCTAAAGCTATCTGCAGTCACTGCAGCATGAGTTTGATCCCTGGCCAGGGAGCTTCTCACATGGCGCAGCAGACCTTCCTGTCTCGCCCACTGCTCCCCTCAGCAGTGTATTTTAGTCGATCTGCCTCTTCTGCTTCCCACTCTGTCTCTAGTGAATCCTCTCACCCCTCACCCCTCACCCCTCTGGCCTACACTCCAGCTCTTGTATGCATAAATAAATACATCTTTTAAGAAGTAATAAAAATAAAGTATGACTTAACAGTATAATGATGTCCCCAAAACAATTTCAGTGGAGGTCAGAGAGGTGACAATTCTCAGCAGCAGCTTAAAGAATGGTGAATTTTTATACATCCCCCTCTTAGCTCCCATTTTGTCATGGAAAAGTTAGAAAACAAAGTGTGCATTCAGGGAGGAAATTGAGAGGCGTAGCTATATCATGGTGGAACCAGGATTTCAATCCAACAACCCCTTGAGCCAGTACTTCCCATGCTCACCATGAACCTGGGCACTAATAAACAAGAACCAAGAGGGAGATTCAAGAACGGTTCATCACAATTAGTCTCATAGCCCAAGCTGGCCTCAGAGGACCCACAGGAGCTCACAACTCAGAAGGACCCCACTCTCATTTTACCATTATGCTTGCTCTACTTTGAAATTCCTACTGACATTTGAATAAATGGTCCCTCAGTTGCATTTTCTGCTGGGCTTTGCAAATGCAGCCAGCCTTGGGAGACACTCAAGTGAGAGGAAGGAGATAGGAGAACAGTCACCTTATTTCTACAAGGTACATGTGTAAAGCAAAGGGAAAGAGAAGAGGCAGATACCATTTGCTGAGCACCTATTAAATGCAAGGCAAGTTTTCATGTCTGCACCCATTAATTAATTTCACCTCCAGAACAACTCTATGAGGTAAATAAGTTCATCATTTTATAGATAAGGAAACATTCTCAGGAAGGTTAAGTAATTTGCATAAGGTTACACAGCTGGAAAGAGGAGGAGCTGAGATTCAAGGAGAGGTGTGTCTGACTTCAATGCCCTTTTTTCATTTAACTCCTCCAGGCTGCTCCATGTTCAAGATAAGAAAACACCTACTCCACATGTGTGTATTATTATGAGGTGCTTTTCTTCATCTGCAGAAATATATTAAATTATTATTAAAGTTTACAATAATGTAGCATTGCTGTCTGCACACATATTAACTTATTCCTGGTTGAACCTGACCTAATGAAAGGTTCTCAAACATAAAAGCCCTGATGTGTAGATGTGATCAAGATATTATATCAGAATTACTGGACAAAAGGTTATGCAGTGTTGTTTTTTGTAAGCTAATTTCTTCAAGGTTTTTAAATCTATAAATACATTAGATGTCCAGAGAACTAAATTCTGCTTTTGACTTTAAATAACCTCAGCTAAGGTATTTGACTTCTCTGAATCTCAACTATGAATTGAAAGGGGAGGATCTTACAATTATAGTTTTAAAAAATTATCATAATTATAATTCTGAATTAAATTTTGTTTACACCCAGGGCAGGAAGCCCAAGTTGGCTTTCCACTCAGAAGGAGATTTTTAAATGCGAAGGGGGAAAGGAAAGAGAAGAGAGGAAGGACCCTCTATCCCAGTGCATAGACATGTCCTTGCATGGACTGGCTTCCACACCCTGTCTGAGCCTTTGGCTTTGTCTGCCTCCAGTAGCCAGATTCCTTACCTGAGATGCAGTGTGTCTGCAACCAAGCTAAGAGAGATGTTGCAGGGTGTATGTTCAGAAGGAAGAAGGGAGGAGCTCTAAATTTGCTGGGAATTTCTCAGTCCTGACTTACTCTTGCATTCTTTCTATTTTAAAGCCCTGTGGGAAATCACCCAAGCCATCTCCTTGCTATTGTTCTAGGGTTGATTGGGAGTCTCACAGTCATGGGACGAGGCTCAGCTGACAAGAATGCCATGATTGATAAATGATGTCTGTTATGAGCACTGAATATATAGGGGGTGATTGATGAGATGCATAGCCCTTCAGTTAGATATTTGCCACCCTTAGCTTAACATAGACTTTCTAGAAATAGTTTTGGATGACTGAACAGCCTTTTCTCAGTGTTAACTTTGTTGTAACTATGAGAAAAGTATAGTCCCAGCTAAGAAGTCAGCTAAGAAGATGCTAGAAAATTTAGTATGTTGCCCTACAGGGGATTTCTCAATGTGACTCATGAAATACTTGCATCAAAATCACCTAGTGAGTTTGCTGAAAGTACAGATTCCTGGAGTTCACCCTCGACTTACTAATTCAAAATCTTAGCACAGAGACCCAGGAATCTATGTTTTCACAGATATCTTCAGTGACTGATTATGGTGTGTGTGTGTGTGTGTGTGTGTGTGTGTGTGTGTGTGTGTGTGTGTGTGTTGAAGTAGGGGAATCATTGCCTTGTAAGATTTGATAAGAAAAATTGTATTTTTTAAACTGGGATATTTTCATTTAAAGCATCATATTTTTAACTAAGTGACTACTTTGAAAATGGTGCTGGAATTCAGTAGATCTTGATAAATAAAACTTAAGCTAACACTAGATGAGGCCACAGAAATACTTCCCTTTTTTCATTCCACACTTTGAGGGGTGTCTCTGTGTGTGTGTGTGTACATATAAATGTGGAAACTGTGTAAGGGGAACAGGGTGTCAAGAGACCACAAGAAAGATGGAAGAATAAAATCTACTTTACGCAATGTCAAGCTCTGGGATATAATTAGTTGATAAGGATGAGATCAGGAAAGAAAAGGGAAAAAATAGGACAAATGTTTAGAAAGTCTTTAGAAAAAGTACTTCAACTCAAACAGCCACATGAGAGCAGGGCAGTATTGTTGAAATGACATGGACTTTGGACCAGACAACTTGAGTTTGAATCTGCCACTTAACCAATTCTGTGATTAAGGGTAAGTTACTTTTATATATATTATATATTCCTCTATATCCTTGTTTTCTCATTTGTGAAGCTGGATGATAGAACCAACACAACCAGTGCCACAACTGGTGATAAGAGCTATAAGGTAAACAAATAAATGCTGGCATGTAACAAGCCCTCCAATAGATATTGGAGAATAACCAAAGCTAAAATGACTTTCTCTTTTGAGGTATAGCTGATCAATGTTATTTTAATGTGGTGTCATTTCCCTGGAGGACATGTGTTAATTTCATTGAGGCTCAATTGCTCATTCGTTATAAGAAAAAAACAAGAGGGCCTGTCACTAGTATCACCAGCCTCCAAAATTAGCTTGGCATCTAGAGATGGCTTCCTAAGGAGAAGCCATGTTTTTGTTTCCCTCAAGTTAGATATATTGTATATAATATACCATAACTAATCAGTTACTTAATTCAACATAAATACTTTGAGCATAGGTCTGTCTTTATGAGTTAGTCCATGGTCCTTGCCCTCTAGTGGCTCCCAAGCTTGTGGACATGGAACAGATGCAGTAAGAACATAGAGAAAGAGCCAGTTAACTATGTCTCCAGTGACAGGAAGTGAGGGAGCTTTATTGATGAGAAGATATTTGAGTCTGGCTTTGAAGGATGAGTGAATACAAGTTTTCCAGGCAGGTCCCAAGTGGGGAAACCATGTCAAGAAAAGGGAAGCATATCTTCACTTGGGTAGATGACACACAACTAAGGGGTAAACAAGAATAAGGAGGTGAATTTCCCTCCCTATTGTCCAATCATGTATGTGGACAGTGGATGATTTAATCCTCATGGAATTGCCAGGCAGGCCTTAAGGATTTTAATTTAATTGTGGCTGAATGATGGAGGGGGTGAGAGAACAACTTTGCTTCATAGGGGAAATAGCTCAATTTCTAGTGATACACTTCGCAAACTCCTATCAACATGGTGATGGGAAATCTTCCTATAAACTCTTTATTTTAAACATCTTTTAAAATCAACACTCAAAAAACTTAAGCATTGTTTCTTGGATGGAGTTCCAGAATCAGAAGCTAGATATGGACAATATATCATGGCAATGGCATTCTTCCCTTTCTTATTTATATCAGTGGTATATCCTCTCACATTTACTTGCTTAGGACAAAATCATATATGTTTAATAAGTTCATTCCTAAGTAGCTATAGAAAATGTGCTTTATTAATAGACCACTTCAATTAGGGGCAGCATCTAATCATACAAATAATTCATAATGGTGTATGTGTGTGCGTGTGTGTGTGTGTGGCTTACAAAATGAATCAATGAAGGATAAATATGCATAAATATAAATAGATTTAAGAAGAGTCTCTTGAACTTGTGAAACTTTTTTTTTTCTTTTTGAGGCAAAAGATAAGTTATGTGCATTCTAATTTAAAAGGAATTGTTGGTCAAATTGAGTTCATGTTCATAAACATCAAATCCAGAGCAAAATAGTATCCAATGTAAACTCTTTAGAAATAAACTCTATTCCACTGAGTGTTAAAATTCAGCCATTATCCACTTCATGGTGGGGAGTGGGAATAAGGGAGAGGAATTATCATAATGCAAACACCTAAGAGGATGGCACTAGCAGGTCTGGAATAGAATAGAAATCTTTCAGAATCTAGTGACTCTGATCTGAGTAGACTAAATATCAGAATTTGAAAACCTCCACTTTTTCCCTTCTTGCCTGAATGTTTCACTTAGAGGGCTGAAAAGGTTGCTTGGTGAACATATTGTAGAATTAAAGCAAGCACCACTCTTCTGAAGGACAAGATCTATGTCAGGCAAAAGAACTTCCCATTAAATAGCTGGATTAGTCTCTTACAAACAAAGCACTTTGCACTGATCAGGCCCCCAGTAAGAGGCTAACAGATTCTTATTCACATCCTCTTTTTTAATCCTTTTCACTGCTCATTAACACTTCATTCTACAAGTACAGTTCCCAAAAGGCATCCCCTGGTGAAATTTGGGAGGCACTTGGTGGCCGTGAAGACATCTTCATTTCATCAGCAATCTACATACATATATTCGTCTGGGGAACATTCCTGCTGATTGCTTTATTCAATTTCATGTGACTTTTCTATTGATGGACTCTGGCTATTTTGGGTTCAAGTACCTTGTCTCTTCTAAAATTGTATCTTTTTCCTCCTTTGCTATGTCTGCTCCTTATAGGTCTTTAATTCATATGAAAGTCCTTGAGGGGGAAATATGCTTATATAAAGTAGTATCATTGATGTACTTTTCACATGCCTCAAGTTAATTGATCTGGAATTTCATAATCGTGCTTCCAAATACCTGGCATAATTACGTTATGTAACCAATTTTCCGAAACTATATTGATTTCAAATATTCCATTCCATTACCATTGTGAGTACATACTCATAGTTGTTGAAACATGATTCTAGATTGTTGGTTCAAGAACTACAGACATGAAGTATCAGTTGTCTTATGCAAAATCCAATGGCCTACAGTTATTGTTAAGTAAGGTGGGATCATGTTAAAAATCCATCTTACCTGTTCCACATTTCACAGTAAAGGCATAGGATACTTGAAAAATTTTTGATTCTGGGGATCCTGGGATTCTGGTATCCATTAATTTGAAGCAAATCCTTGTTTTATGAATTGAAGGTGTCAATTTCTTAATACCTAGTAGTTTGGATGTCTTGGACTGATTTTATTTCTCTCTCAACTACATGCTTCTTTGGAATTGTTAAAAATTGCCTCGGTAACAAGGTAGTGCCTGGAGTATTGGGAACCAGATCTTTCTTCTGAGAAACACACAAATATTTATCCAAAAACTTGATTAGGGAGTATGAAATTGACATTAGAATCAATCAAACAAAAGCAAAATGGAGTAGATCTCTTACGAGTCTTGTTCATAACAAGAACATGAAAGTTCTGAGATATTTACCCTACCGGCAAGCTAAAATCTTAGCCTGGCACCATATCATAATGAAGGCAAAAAAACATGATACTCTTAGGTAAGAGATGAAAAAGAGTTTAATATTCACAGTGCTAGCAGTAGCTAGAAATAACAGAATTTTCTCATGCTTGTTCTCTGAGTCCCAAAACCCACAAGGTGATACAAAGATATCCAGGTGATGCCTCTGCAGGCAGTGAATTGCAGTTGTAGAAAAAATCCTGGGTTTAGGGAACCCAAATCTTTTGCAATGGTTATAAGCATCCCTGACCTTTGATGCAGTAGGGGACTGTACCTTCCTAGTCTATTCACTGTACAACATCCTTGACTATCTAGTCTAGAACAAAGGCAGTCAATGTCTCTGCTCATGAATGTGCAGAAATTTTAAAGACTCATGGAGAATTGTCCCCCAACAATGCTGTAGACAATACTTTGCTCTTGAGCACATTTATTTGAGACTTTTAGGGATGACTTTCAGTGAATACCATTTCATTTTAGACATGCTTATTAGCTAAAAGTTATGTAGCAAATCATTCATTCTACCAAAATGCCATTTATAAAGGTCATTGATAATACCGAACTCATGGAAATGTTTGGTTTTACTTATTTTCCTCCTAATATAATGTATTTTGCAGAGAATATAACTTGAGGGCTGACTGTTCCATATTTGCCCCCTTTGAGAAATAATTTAGTATTGGAGAGTATATGGTTTCTACATGATTAGGTATCCTCAAAGACAAAACTCAAAACTGAATTCTTTGGGAGCACCAAAGCATACCCTGAAGTAGCAGTGGTTTTTTGTTTGTGTACTTGTTTTTAATGGCATGTAATTTGTTTTTTGTCTAGATGACCAAGGAAAGTTTTTATTTATTTTTTTCTTGATCTAAATTATTACAGAATTGTTCGAGTCTATTTTCCCTTGTTTGTGTTGTAGATCTTCTAAGATATAAACATGTGCTGTTCATTTAGCATGTACGAAGAGAAAGGGGAACGATACCAGATAAGTTCTCATCATTCATCCTGAGCTTCCTATTGAATTGACGTTGACAAAGTAAACTTGACAACCATACGATGGAGGAGATCTCTTACTGTTACTTGAATCAAGATAAAGGATTTGCAACTCTTTGTTCTTAGAAACATAGGTTGTCTCTTCATAAAGATGCATTTTCATACCTGCATATTTTGCTTCATTTATGTGACATTTTCCTTGAATTGTCTCTCAGCACTGATGCTATTGTTACCACGGTAGAATTGGGGGAATTTGGTGTTTCCATCTGCTTATGCAGTATATTAATACTCCTTCCACTAGAGATGTACCTGTGATTGCATGTATATCATAGGGGTCCAGAGCAAGTGGGACCTCAAGTGTTTCATCTAGTTGAAGTCATTCACGGTGCACAATGGGGAAGTCATATGTAACTGGAATTGATCAAAAAAGCTGCTGGTGATCTTCCTTTCCTTGGGTTGGTCCAGAGATGCCCCTAAGCATTCCTTTTCCATAATTTTTGTACAACTTCATCCTTTGCTATTTCAGTGTACAGTCAATTTAGCAACCCAAACTAGGGTCACACATTCTTTTAGGATTTCCTATTGACTGCTGTCTGCAGAATGATGTGATCCAAGGATTACAATATTTGTAGCTAGAACAAAATTTTATGATACTATAATAGCTGAGACCCATCATTTTGACATTTTGACTTCTAAGTAGTAGTTGACAAGTTGTTGGTGATATTGCTCTTATTTTCTATGCTAGAAAGTTATTATTTGCTGGTGGCAGTCAAAGCACTAGGGGGCACTAGTTTGCTCAAGAAATCATTCTCACTCATTGGGACATGATCTCAATCTCATCCAAGTGTGTTTTAGATCTATAGGAGACCTAGTAGATCATTAAGGTCCATTTGATAAATATTATTACACCAGAAGGAAATGACTTGCCAAGGCTAGCACTGGCAGGTGGGTGTCCTAGGGATTCAATGTTCTTACTCCTCTACTAAGATACTTTTGTCAGGAAGTCTGGAACAGCCCTGTTCTATCGCCAGTAATAAGTAACCACAGCTCTGCTATGTTTAGGTGATACCGCTATGATCAAGAGACACAGTTTTGCTCTCAGATTGATTACCAGCTAAGAAGACCTATTGCCCAGTGAACTGAATTTTAGCAGGAAGTATTATGGGTTGTGTAGCAGAGAGGTGGCAGGGGAGATTTCCATGTTTAGCTGAGCCTTAAAAGAAAAGGAAATCAGTATTAGAAGTGGTCAGTGGGGATAAGGGGTGATTTAATGGTTTGAAGCAAGAAAGAGATGATATTACTAAGAGAGATCAAAGAAACTTGGAGGTCCTGAGTGCCAGTGGGGCAGAGCATAGAGAGAGGGAGGGAGAGTGGCACAAGATAAGGCTGGAGAAATAGACAGGAAATGGCGCACACAGGGTCGAGTTGGGTTGTGTTCAGAAGGCAGACCTTATCTAAGAGGTCAGGAGAGATTGTGGATTTTAAACAGGCTAGGGACAAATGCATACATCGTCTATACGTACCTTGACTGCAAGATGGAAAGGATTGTGACAGGGAAGAAGGGCTGTTATTAAGATGCTACCTGAATCATTCAAACAAGAGAGGTTGTTGGCAAAAACTGGTAGCATTAGTGGTTTGAGGTGGTGGTTTCCACCCAAAGAGGAGTGACTTTCCCCAGTTACTTCCTGGCAGGATTGCTACCTAAAATCTTCCACTCCTCTTCACTCCCCAACTATAACTCTTCCAGCTATGACTCTCTTAATTGAGAACTAGAGTACAACTCAGAACTAACTAGGGTCTCCCCCTTGCATGCAATCACTTTGAATTGGAGTGCCTCCAGGTGTATTGCATGATCTCAGAAGTTACCTGCTACTATTGCTCTAACCATTTGGAAGGTTACAGGGGTGCCAGTGTATAAAAGTATGTAGAAACAGGTATGACTCATGCCACTTGATTTGTTTAGCAGAGCTTTGTTTTGTTAAAGGATTATTATTGTTGCTATTATTGTTAACTTTTTTTACTGGATAAAAATAATACATAGTCATTGTAGAAAAGCTAGGAAATACAGAAAAACAAAAGTACCCCAAATCCACAATTCAAATAGCTTTAAAGATAATTTTGAGTTTTTTAAAAAAACATTTTTAGCATATTGGGATCTCATCCAGTATGAAAAGTTTTATTAACATTTTTACAAAAACATTACTAGGATTTTTGTATATCAGATTCTGAAGAGTGCTTGGCAAATATTGTCCTTTTTTTAAAAAAAAAAAAAGATTTATTTGTTTACGCATACAGGCCAGAGGTGTGGAGTGGTGAGAGGATTCACCAGAGACAGAGCAGGGAGCAGAACAGGCAGATCAACTGAAGTACACTGCTGAGGGGAGCAGCGGGTGAGGCAGGAGAGGTCTGCTGTGCCATGTGGGAATCTTGCTGGCTGGGTATCGAACTCGTGCTGCAGTGTCTCTGGATAGCTTCACAGTGCTGTGCTTAACCCGTTGCGCCACCAGGGAGGCCCCCACAGTTTGATTCTCAAAACAGCCCTAACAGACAAGATCTATTATTATTACTTTTTATAGATGAGTAAACTGAGACACATAAAGATTAAGCTCCTTTTTAAAAATTGTATTGAGATATACTTGACATAAAATTGGCTATACATATGCAAAGTATATGATTTGATAACTTTTGACATGTATGTATACCAGGAAACTATCACCATAGTCAAAATAGTGGATGTAATTGTCACCCCTGAAGTTTTCTCATGTTCCTGTGTTACCTGTTCTCCCCACTGCCTCCATCCTAGGCAACCACTGATCTGCTTTCTTTTTTTTTTTTAACTATTTATTTATTTATGCATGTAAGAGCTGGGGTCAGAGGTGTGTGGATGGGGCAAGAGGGGTTAGTAGATTCACCAGAGACAGAATGGGAAGCAGAACAGAGTGACTGAAACACACTGCTGAGGGGAGCAGCAGACAAGACAGGAGAGGTCTCCTGCACCATGTGGGTTAGCTCCCCGGCTGGAGATCGAACTCCCGCTGTAGTGGCTGCCTATATAGCTTCATAGTGGTGAGACTTAAACCCTTGTGCCACCAGGGAGGCCCTGATCTGCTCTCTGTCACTGTAAATTGCTTTACCCTTTCTATAATTTCAGACTGAGAGTATGTATTATGTTTGTTGTCTCACTTCTTTCACTTAACATAAATATTAAAGATCAATCCATGTTGTTGTATGTACCAATGGGTCATTACTTTTTATAGCTAAACACCATTCCATTGTGTGGATACCACAAGTTATTAACCCATTCACTTGTTGACAAATATTTACATTGTTTTCAGTTTTGGCCTTTACAAATAAAACATCTTTTTAATGTACATATCTTTGTATGGACATATGCTTTCATTATTCTTGGGTTAATACTTAGGGATAGAATGACTGGGTCATGGTAGTCCACAAATAATACATAAAAACACTCAAAACTCATTTATAGCAAAAGAACCATCCAAAATAAAAATAGGCAAAAGATTAAGCAGACACTATCAGAACTAATATATAGATGACAGGAACATTAGAAGATGCTTGACATTATTAGTGAAATGCAGATTAAAATCATATAAAAGCAAATTTAAAATTCCTATCAGAATAGCTAAAATGAAATGACTGACTATATCAAGTGTCAGTAAGGAAGTGATGGAAATGAGTGTCTCATAAACTGCTGGTGGTGCAGCCACTTTAGAAAGTCATTTAGTAGTTTCTTAAAAGATTTAATGTAAACCTATTGAATAAGTTCCATGGGGTAGCTGTAAAAATTACTATAAATTTGGTGACAAAAACCAACATAAATTTATTAACTCATTTCTGGAGGCAAGAAGTTCAAAATCAAGTTGGGCTCCTTCCAGAAGTTTCTACTAAGATTTTGTTCATTGCTCCTGGGAATTGTCAGTGTTTCTTGTCTAGAAATTTTAATTCATTCCTCCATCTTCAAATCACCTTCTCTTCTGGGTATTTGTGTCTAAATTCCTTCTGTGTCTGTTGACTATGTTTGGGGTCCACCTGCATCATTCAGGATAAGTTCTGCCTCTGGGGTTCTTTAACTTAAGCCATTTAACTCTTGCCAGTATCTCAGAGTTAGAACATGAACATATCTTTTAAAAGGCCACCTAGAAGCTTTTTAAGCTCGTAAAATAACAAAAGCATGTTCTTGTTGTATTAACATTCTTTATAATTATTTTCTCAAAATGTCACAAAATATTTGCCACATTAGTGGATGCATCACATGTTATCACTTCAAGTATTGAACATTAAAGAGGTATATAAGAAATTCTTTTTTGAGGTGATGTTACAATAGACATCTTTGTGTGTAAGGCTATTTTTTCCACATTTTGAGATTTTATTCCTCCTTAATTTTTGTGAGAACAGTGATCCAAAACAATGTTTATTTGCACATCTTCCAGAAGGGTAGTGCCAACTTACATTCTACTTATTATATATAAAAAACTCTTTAACTGCCCCTTCTTGTTTAAAGTAAGTATTTTTTTTTTGCAAATTGTTAAGTAGAAAATGGTATCTTATTTTAATTTTTATTTCTGATGAAATGACATCATTTCCCATGTTTTAACTGGAGTATTTTTTTCTTTAAAAATATTTTGTTTGCTGTGCATAATATTGATAGAATAATCCTTTTTTAAAAAAAAAAATCTTACTTGAATGCTATGTAGTAAAAAATAGTAATATTTTAAAAATTTGTATTGCGAATGTTTTTCTGAATTTATGGTTTGCTTTTGAGTTTTTGATAAGCTTTTATAATTGGGAATATTAGCAAACAGAAGTATAAAATTATTTTACATAAGAACATTCTATTGAGTTTTCCCTTATCTTTCTCCTTGTAGGAGGATTTGAGGAAATGTCCCACATTCAGAGAGAAAAGATATATTTATTTAATTTTCTCTTAGTTATGTTTTTTTGATTATACTTTTGTCCCTCTGTACTTTTATTTTGATATTTGGAGAGAATTCAGAATTATAACTAAGTTTTTCCAAAGTTCTAAACTACTAAACAATGATCTCAAAATAATTTTTACTGAGCAATCTGTATATACTAAGTTATGATGGTTTATTAGTTTTTAAGGTTTTCATATAAACTGGAGTCTGTTTGGAAGAATTTCTATTCCATTTATCTATTTTTGACCAATATAGGAGATTATATTTAAAAATAAGATATATTTTAAAATTTTGTTAAATCAGATCATGCAGTTGTCATTTGCCTCTCATCAGAGAAATTTTTTTCTTAAATACAATGCTATCATTTTAGACAAGCGAACTAGTTAGCATATACACAAGATTGACAGTAATTTATATTGATGTTAGCTTTTATTTTCTAAAAAATGTCTCTAATGACTTTGGGGGATTATTATGATTGAGTACTCTATATGTAAAAATCTTCCCCCTCCTGCTTCTATCCTATCCCTAAACTCATTGCTAGATGACATACTGTGTTTAGAAATTTCCTTGAAACTTTTAAACTATTGGACAGGTAAGTACTCTTCAGCATGCTCCTGTATTTCCCTTCAGTAACAGTAGTGACCAGATGCTACTCAACTAATCAGATTCCAGATCCCTGAATTTAGATATATCTGTTTAGATCGGTGTTTCTTTGACATTTTGTGTTAAATAAGTCTCTGTTGTGTCCTTTTCACTTTAGGATGCTTAGCAGCATTCCCCATGGCCAGTAACACATCCCCTCCCGCTCTCCAGGTGCAGCAATCAAAAAATGTCTCCAGATATTGCCAAGTGTCCCTTCAGAACAAAATTGTGCCCATTGAGAATTATTTATTTATATTAAAAAAGTCAGACAGCATGCAATAGGATACATTTTTCCACTTTTATTCTTTTTTTTTTTGTAATATCAGTAATATAATCAGGTTGGACCTAGAGCGATCAATTAATTGCACAATGGTTCACTCTCATTGGGTTTGAAAAAACTTGACCTTAGGGTTTTCTTCTTGGCCATGTGATTTAATATGACCATTGTAAGAATGACATTATGGTTACTTAAGTAAAATATCTCAGCGCTCTCTTTTGGCTCATCCCTCCCTACTTAGCCTAGGTAGATAGACAATTTGATAGCTATATTGGTATATGTAAATGAATTATGTTCTGTTTTTTAATCTTATGTTTCTTGGTATTTAGAAAATGGTTTGAGCTCTAAGTACATAATTCTTTGAATTATGCCTTTGAATTATTATCATCATGCCTTTTATTTTAGCATAAAACCATGGCTGTCTGAACTAGTTAGTTCAGATGAGTTTTACAAGATGATAATGAGGCCAATGTTGCAGTTTCAGTTAGCTTCACAGAAGAAAAACCCAGCTTCACAGCAACAGACTGAACTGCTAACCCCAGCCACTACTCTTGCCAGTGACCAAGAGGGAGATGAGAATAGAGAATGTAGCGAATTCAGCACTCACACACCATTTAGCCTGAACAAGCAAAAGTCACCTCTCATTGATGGGTCATTCATATTAATATCGTTACACCAATTCACTGCAGAAACACAAAATGAAGGGTACTCTAAATCAGAGTTGGCTTTACAAACAATATAGATCATTCAGGCTAAGGCTTTTTTATTCTTTCTAGAATTAATGAGTAAGACTCTACAGTTTTGACAGGTATTTAAATGACTTTCACTTTTGTTTTTGAATTTGCCATTTTGGCCATGTTTTTGAAGGATAAAGTTCAGTTTATCCTCTCATTAAATTATTTATTAAATGATTCACTTAGAGGAATGGGTTGTTCTAAATATAAATTTTCCTGCCACTATGTAAATATAGTGGCTAAATGAGGAAATTTTTCATTGGAAGACTTTTCTAAGTGTTGAAATGGAGATTGAATTTTATTTGTATTTAATGTGACTTTGTATTGGCAAAAGTGTATTTACAAGGATCCCTGGCACCAATTTCCCCAACTTTAATTTTTGTTTTGTATATGCAAATGATAAAATTCATGGACGCATGACCGTAGCTCATCTGCCCTTTATTCCAAAGATTGAACTCATTGCTGCTTTTGTAATACTTGTGTTGCTCCTGCTGAACTACCTGTGTAGTTATGTGTGCAGGTGAAAATATACAAATTTGGTTTATAATCTCAGTTCCAACACTGATACTCTTGTTTCTTTTCCATTTTCTCTGGTCTTTATATTTGGATCACACTCCTCCAATCCCAAGCCATATTTTCCCAGTAGGGAGCTCCTAGGGCTTGATGTCACTTATACAGTAGTTTTCCTTTCTCGTTGTTGCCTAAATTTTTCTTTTGGCTTAGCAGGAAATCCATAGGAATTTTCCATAATGTTGGTCGTATATTCTGGTGTGCAGATATTCAATTTCAAGCTCTTCCATTTAAAATGCATTCATCAAAATGCAATCAACTTTAGTAGCCGATGAAGAAAATAGCATTTAGAAATTGATATTTACCTCATCTCATCAAAGGTCTGCTAAACATTGAGTCCCAAATGAATAACAGTGGACAAGTCAAACAAATTGAGACTTGAATGCAAGAATGTCTACACATGTTTCCGTGGATTGCTTTTTAATCAATAAAATCAAGAACATGTTTTTTTAATCGACGTCTGCAGCTGCAGCTGCTTGGGTACCACGTATCCCCAACTGCCTCTCTGTTATCATTACTGTGGTATTCAGAATTTCTTGTTTTAAAATGCATGCTGATTTCCTCTTTACAAAAATTCTAATATTTATAAAAAATTACTATAACAGGCACTATGCATAGCTGTTTTCGTGGATTATTTCATTTCATTTGTTTACAGTGACCTTGTATCACATGCAAGATACTATTATCCTCATTGCCCAGCTAAGAAAACTCATGAATAAAGGTGAGTTAGTGATCCATGACCACACAGCTAACACTCACACATGTCAAGGTCATACTTGTATTTGTCCTGTTTGAATCCAGACCCCATACTCAACCACTATACTGCTTCCCAATAATTATATCACAAAAGATTTCTATTATCTTATATTTCTAAGAATAATAATATGACTTTATCTCTGCAATTACACTTGATTTGAAACAAATAAATAAAAGACGTACTCAAATACCTCTCACATTATCCAAAGCTGAATTCCTACAGTATGTTTTCTGTTTGGGCTAATTTAGCTTTGAGTTGGGTCTTCATCCATCTGGATTCATGAGCCTTCAATGTGTAACGAGAATCTTATTCATGTTTTGAGTAATCATATTTCACTCCCGATGACATTTTGGGTACTTAAAACATGTTCAGTGACGTTTTAAAGAACGCAATTTACACCACTTCCTTGGGAAGACTATAAATAAAAAAAAAAAAGATAATGTCAAACCACAATTACATCAAGAGTTTTATTAACCTCATAAAGCATATGAATAAAATACCCCCAAAATTATTTTCATCTGCCAGCATCAAAGTTCTCATTTGCTGATTCTATTTTTGCAGCATTGATGGAAGTAATCCAGTTAGGCTGACATTTTTATAGAGGATAGTTTGATGTTCAAATAAGCTGTGTTATTTCACCATCTTTCTTTTCTTTATGGAAAAGGTTTTCCTCTGCAGTGATTTGCACTGTGCTGTAAAGTAAGTGAAAATGTGTTTTGTAGGTTCAATTATGGCTCCAGAAGACACATTTTTAGTTAATCTTAAAGGTTTTTGCCAAAACCAGTCGATGTTTACAAATACCCACCACTTCTAATTTTTAATGCCATTCTTGTATTTCGTAATGAATCTAGTCTCAGAAAATGTGTCAAAAGGGAAGGAAAGCTTAGTCTCAAACATATGCTTGGGTTTCTGTTAGGAAACACATGTCCAAATGTGATCACATACAAGCTCATACACATGCTCACACACGTACTCACACGCACACTCACGTTTGGATCTAAGTGTGAACCTGGTGACACGGTGGCACATAGAGCCAAATACTAAGCATATGTTGAAATCTGGTGTGATCACAACAGCAGAATGATACAATATTGTTTCATTCAGTTTGATGCAGGAAGGGAAGCCAAATGACAGCAAATCATAAAATGAATGTCATTCCTTTCTCAGAAGTGTTATGCTTGAATAATTGAAGGAAAAATAAGACCAATTTGTTTGAGCATAACTTCCTTGTCATTGGTAAATTAATAAACATGTTTTTGTTCTATAAGAGAAAATAGGATGATGAACCTTTAATGGTTGAAATATGTTCAATAAAATTGCTGATATTTGATGTTTCTATCCTATGAGTCAAACATATATATATATCATGCATCAAAAAAAATAGTATGAGCAAATTCCTATAGTCAATCTAATAGAATAATACTGTGACCATTTTTAATCTTCTTAAGATTTCTACTTATTTGTATTTTGTTAAAGATGACATCTTTTTATCATCTAAAAAAGAAGACAAGTTTAAAGATGGGCCATAGTGACAGATATTGCTTGCTAATGAATGGGTCAAATATTTTGCTATATTATTATCCATGAATTTCCTTATGAGGGCCAAGTATAGAATAATTTTGCATCACTAGTAAGTTTCACAAAATGAGAATTACAATTCTTTCAGGGTTCTTTGATACCTTTAGCTAATGGGTGAAAAGCAACCCCCCAAGAAAGTAAATGAGGATCAAATGATAAATCCTTGCCGAAATCCTCCTATACCCTGTTAAACTTACAGATAGAGAAATGGCCTGTGCACTCATGATATGAAAATGCTATGGAAATTTTCCAACCCAGCAGTTCTTAGCTACCCAGTAAGAGGGTGCAGACACACATGGACAGGTTGGCACAGCAATGAGGTATGTTGCACACAATTTGTTTCTAATGTTCAAAGTACTAACATCAGCAAATTACTTTATTCTTTTATAAACCAGAATGTATTTGAAATTATCCTTCTAAAAATGCCACACCAGCTTAATAGCATTTCAAATCAGAAAGAAAGTTCCGTTTCAGGTGGTGGATTTAGTGTCACATACGTGACCTTTGGAGATACCCATGAAAAGGAAACTTGTATGAAAACATGGGGGTGATGTTCCCAGCAGGGAAAATAGCTTTTTATATATCTGAGGGTTTCCTGCAAACTTGTCCAGAAGTAAGAGATATTGTTGAAATCAAGAGCAGAAAGTTGATGGTGTACATGGACTCAACAAAGAGCTATATAGTCTTGGGGGACATTTCTCCAGGGCATGGTGAGGCCTGAGGAAGTACCGATGCCAACACTAGGGAACACATCTTTCATAACTCTTCTTAAAGCTTGGATTCTATGCCTCCTTCCTGCAGACAGTGCCTGACACCCACTGCCAAAGTTTGTTTTCTCTGACCTCAGTTTATCTAAAGTGGTCATGCTCCAAGAGTTGACCTTTTCTTTTTTTGGATGTGTTAATATAATGGATTAAACTCTGCATTTGGTCTCAGTGAAGTGGCTATTCCCATAAACCTAGGAGACATGTTAACTTAATCAGTTCAGTGCTTGCAGAAGAACCTTATTCTTTTATCTACAAGTTATTTGTAAAAATGTGGACACCTCATTATTGCCCCCATTTACCAAGAAATTAAATCTAAACCTGACTACAATTTGTGGTGGTGGTGTTTTTAACTGCCTGATTATGATATCTTTCCTGATTATTTAGTGGAACAAATCTGTATCTTAATAATCATATCTCATGATCTTAATTTTATGTATAGCTTTTGGGAATTATAATTTGCACAAATTTATAATCTTACAGGTAAAAACTATTCTAGGGATAGAAAAAAAAAAGACACAATTCCAGTTTACCTTTCTTCTGCAGTGTAGGACAAGCCTAACAAGGATGACACAAAAACTTATAAATGACTCTTATATGTTGAAATATGGTATCCTAGAGCTGATGGCAGAAGCCTCCACAGCCACATTCTGGGGCAGGAAAGAAGAGTTCACTTTCATGAAAACTTGCCACAGATTTTGCTTTTTTCTTTTTGGCATTGGCAGTCTGCCTTGAAGCAGACAAGGTCAACACTGCAGGCGGTGACTCCAGGTGTTCATCCTCGCTTCGCTTCTCTCCCATCCCTCCTTCCTCTGTTTTTTGGCACCTGAGTCACTTTCTCTGTTCAATAGAACTTTAACAAATTTGAGTATATGAATCTCTGGGTGAGTTTGTTAAGCTAAATATCCCTGCCCACCCCCCCAGCCAGAGCTTGAGATTCCATAGGTTGGTCTGGGACGGAGCCCAGGAATTTGCATTTTGCAATAAGCTTCCAAGTGATATTGAAGCTACCGTTGTGGACACCTTGAGGCAGAGACAAAAGACTCACCAGAGACAGCCGGAGATTCAAGGGTCTAAATAATAAAATGTTATTCACTAGAATTTCTATTTGATGCCATTTAGAAATGCAGATATGGATGCACAAGTGATAAAGGATTACTACTAGCAGTAGTAATGATAAAATAGCAACAATGATAATAGAAATAGTAAGATTCATAATGAAATAGTAATAATAAATAACGAAGGACCATTTTTCTCCCTACATTTTGATTAAAGTCTAGAACATGTCTTGCCATAAGAGAAAGATTTCAGGTAGAAAAATGTTAAGAAAATGTCTCTAAATGGATATTTTACATTTTCAGTGAAAGCAAGGTCTTTAAAAATATACCAGACCTTATGATCCAGAAAAAGCTGTTTCTTTTCCTCCTGCAGGGTATTATTTATCTTTGGCTAATAGATTCAGCCCAGCCATTTTTATAACCTCACATGTTATCAAAAAGTGTTTTTATTGCTCAATCTAACTACTCCCTTTCTCAACCTATTGCATTAATCCTGTCTGCAGAGGCCAAGTATAAACTGAAGTCTAGATAAAAGGAATTTTTTTAAACCCCATTTGTGTTTTTCCTTTTTGTGTTAAATTATGAATACAGTAATTGGCAGTTAATGAGATGTAAGTGCTGTAGCCTCAGACACTTTGGGTTACTCATGTCTCTGCACCATTTTCATCTGGCCCTCATTTTCCAAACGCCAGACCTATAATTATGCCAGAATTTATTCAAGCCAGAGAATATTTTGTTTTTTCTTTTTGCTACCTACAGACCATAAAGTCATGGAAAGTGTTGAACATGCAAAATGAATGCAGTCCTCCAGTGAAAATTCTGAGGGGCAGCTCAAGTGTAATTAAAAGTATATGAATTGAGAGTTCAGAGATCAGAGAGCTATTTAGAAAGTCTCTGATGTAGCTGTTTTGCTTTAGTATCAGGCCCACTTTACAGATGAATTAGTTAAGGCTCACAAAAATGAAGTGTATGAAGCAGGAGATGTGTCTATCCCTCAAATCTGTGCCTTGTTGAAAAGTTTTGGCTGCTGTCTTTTGCCTCTCTGTGTGTGTTTTTTCATTGCTTCATAATATTGCCAGCCTACCTTGAACTCTTTAATCACCTCATTGCGTGTTTTTCATAAGCTTTGAAACTTCATTTATACTTGATTTGTACAGTATCTTTCAATGAAGGTGTCCTTGCAGCAGATATTTTGATGTTCTAAATGTATCCACATACTTGATTGAAGAGGATACACGCATTTTGCTTTGTTTTAAAAAGTCCAGGTCTCATGTTTATGTTGAAAATGTCAGGCTTTATTTCCACTCAAGTGCTAATCTTTCTAAAAATGTCCCTTACGTTGAAGGACATCCAAAAGGCAGTAACTTATTAGAACCTTGGATTCAGATTACAACTGCATTTGGCTAGCTCAGAGTTAAAGTTCAAATTATCTCAGAATTATTTTAAATATTTGTACAGCAACACTGATTAGTTTACTAACGTGTTGCCTCATAACCTCTCACTAATAATCACTTTGGTCTATGATCATTAACTCCAAGGGACCCAGTGAGCTCCAGGCAGAGGTAATTTGCCTCTCAGTGTTTGAAGCTGTCACAGAATGTCTTTTCCCAACATTTGAGAGGTGTGGAGTCAGAAAGGTAATCTGAAACCAGATTTTTAAAACTGCCTTTTATTCTTTAAGTAGAAGAATTGAGGAGGAAGTTCCAATCAGGTAAAGTCCTCTCCTAACCCCTCCCCCCCCCCATTTTTTTGGTAGTTACTATTTCTGGATTATTTATATTTAAACTGGAGACCAGTATCGTGTTGTAAGAGAAAAAATATTGGTGTGTCTGTCAAGATACCTGGGATTTCTTTCTGGCTCTGTGGATTAAACTATGACCTTAGAGAAGTCATTTCATTTCTCAATGTTGGTTTCTGTAAATGAGAGTGCCACAGGTCATTCCTAAGCTGTGGAGCCTGGAAAGGTGTGCATTCTGCTGGGAACGAAACTAGCTGGAAGACAACAGACCAGTGTATGGGTGAGGTGGACCCTTGCTTCCCTTTCTTTTATATAAATAGATATATTTAAAAGCACATATATATTTATATAAAAGATATATTTATATCTTTTATATCATTGTGTATTCCCCATAAAATTCCCACCACCAGTTCACCCATGAACCATCACCACAGTTCCTTGTGCTCGTCTCTCCCATGTTTTGACCCCTTTCCCTCCCCTTCCCTCACAAAATGTCTCTTATTGATGGTTGCGTGCTGGTCTGTTTTATTATCATTATTATTATTGTTGTTGTTGTTGCTGTTTTCCCAATCCCTCATTTGGATCCCCTATATTCCTCCTATACGTGAAACCATTCAATATTTTTCATTGTCCTTCTGGCTTATTTCACTGAGCATGATCCCTTCTCGCTCCATCCATGTTGCTGCGAAGGGCATGAGTTTATCTTTTTAATTGCTGAGTGGTACTCCATTGTGTATATATACCACATCTTCTTGACCAAGTCATCAATTTTTGGGCATCTGGGCTCTTTCCTTATCTTACCTATTATAAATCATGCTGCAGTAAACATAGGGGTGCAGGTATCTTTTTGAATTAATATTTTTGTGTCCTTTGGATAGAGGAGTGGAATTGCTGGGTCATGTGGTAGCTCCATTTTTAGTAGTCTGAGGAACCTCCACACATCTTTCCATAGTGATAGGACCAGTTTGCATTCCCATCAGCAGTGTAAGAGAGTTCCTTTTTCTCCACATCCTCACCAACATTTGTTGTTGCCTGTTTTTTTAATGTGTGCCTTTCTCACTGGCATAAGGTGGTATCGCATTGTGGTTTTGATTTGCATTTCTCTGATTATAAGTGATGTTGAACATTTCTTCATATACCTCTTGGCCATTTGCATTTCCTCTTTGGAGAAGTATCTTCTTAGCTGTTCTGTGCATTTTTGACTGGATTGTTTACTTTGATTTTTTTGAGTCATGTGTTGCTTCCCTTTCTCTTACCTGCTGGAGGAACTGCCTCCAGGGACTGCAACCTGCATAGGTGCCCAAGGCCCCACACTTCACTGGGCTCTGTGCTTGGTTTAGGTCTTTTCTGCCACTGTCTGAAAATTATGAATCATTTCTTTAAAAAGACCTGCATTTTCATTTAGCTCTGGACCTGACCAGTTATGTAGTTGATCCTACCTTTTGGTGATATATTTCTTGTCAGTGTGTCTACCAGCTGAAAAACAAACAAAACTTCATAATCTCAAATTGGTCACTTGTGCCACTTTGGTATCTTTTGGATAGACTGAAAACATCAAAATGATGACCAAATTATATTTTTGGAGTTATTTTTGATGACCTGCATCTTTAATTATCTACATTAAACTTCTATGCTTCTTTGCCCTATCTCAATCCCATTCTTAAGAATATCAGTTACTTGTATTTATGAGTGAATATTTTTAGTCTTTCTATCCAACATCACCCTCGCCAGTGCCACATAATTAGTATGCTAGTACAATATAGAGGACATTTTAAGCTTTGTATTATCACTCAGTGTGACATTTTTATTTTTCCAGAGGAGCTTCAATTACAACATCTTGACAAACTAGAGAAGAGACTTCTCCACCATTTGTTCTGGTCAAATGTGTTCCTCTTCCCCTTAGAGTAAATAGCCACCCAGGGCTGTGAGAGGTCAATTTTCACATTACAAAAAGGACCAGCTTGATTGTGTGCACTAACTCTGATAACAACTCTGTGATTGCAAGGAACATAAGCTTTTTTGATGTATGCATTATTTCACACCAAAGGAAGAGAGCAAAAGAAATAAAGTGTGTCTGTGTGCCCACTGGTGAATGGATATGGTTTTACCTTAAGTAGACTTTCAGAAATTTGGAGCAAATCTCTAAGCAACTAAACTACATCCCATCTATGAAAATAAAATTGCTTTGATGGGCCACTAAAGAATATTTTCAATGTATCAAACATGCCAAACCATCCTCAGTTTTTTTCTTTACTAAACCAGTGTTCATAATCTTCCAAAATGCTGTCTTCTTGCCCTCAGAGGGATTAGAGAAGTCTGCCCCCCTCCAGGTGACTTTAAGGGGCAATAAGAGTTGATTCCCAAGGCCTAGAGTAAGGTTTGTTTTAAAAAATAACAGTTTTATTGAGAAATGATCATAAACCATACTACTTACCCATTTCAACCTACAATTGAGTGGTTTTTAGTCTATTTACAGAATTGTGCTATCATCACTACAATTAATTTTACAACGTTTCCATCATCCCCAAATGTTATTCATTAGCATTCACTCTCCATTTCTCCCTCACTTCCACCACAACCCTAACCAACTTTCTGCCTCTATACATTTACCATTTCTGGGCATTTCATGTAAATGGAATTGTGTAATATGTGGTCTTTTTATAATGACTTCTTTCACTTAGCATAATATTTGCAGGTCCATACACATTATAGCTTGTATCAGTACTTCATCCCTTTTTTTATTGTTGAATAATGTTCCACTGCATGGATATACCACATTTTGTTTATCCATTCACAGATACATATTTTGTTCCGAATATTGGCTATTGTGAATGATGTTGCTGAAAGCATTTGTGTATAACCTTTTGCATGCACATATTATTTCTCTTGAAAAATGAAAACACCTAGCAGTAAAATTGCTGGGTTATAAGGCAATTTTATGCTTTACTTTTAAGGAACTCTCAGACTACTCAGCAGGTATAGCATTTTATAATCCCATGAGCAAAGTACAAGGGTTCCAATTTCTTTACATCTTAACCAACATTTACTAGTATTTATCTTTTTTGAAGATCATCATTTTGATCAAAACCACAAAGAAATGTTATCTCTGTGGTTTCAGTTTACATTTTCCCCATAGCTAATGATATTAAGCATGCTTACACATTCTTCTTGTCCATTTGTATATTATCTTTGGATAATTGTCTTTTTAAATCCTTTGTCCATTTTCTAGTTAATTTTTTTCACTATTATGCTGTTAAAGTTCTTTATATTTTTTTTGATATAAGTTCCTTATAAGATATATGAATTGCAAATATTTTCTTCCATTCTGTGGGCTATCTTTTCACTGTCTTAAAAGGTGTCTTACTGAAGCATGAACTGTTGACAAGGTCCAATTTATTTATTTTTTTTTTTGCTTGTATTTTGGTGTTGTATCTAAAAAGGCTTTTCATAACCCAAGGGAATTAAACTTTTTCCTATATTTTTTCTGAGTTGTGTGGTTTTAGTTCTTACATTTAGGTCAGTAACCTACTTTGGGTTAATCTTTCTGTATAGTGAGAGGAAGGGGTCTAACTTCATTCTTTTGTATGTGGATGACCTACAGCGAATTTTTAAAATAGCCTTCCCACTGAAGGTTAGTGAACATCTTTCTGAAAATCAGCTGTATGATGCACTCCATGGGGTATGGCACATGGGACATCCGTAACAAAAATGAATTGCCAGAAAGTCCAGCTTCTTTCTGCTCTTCCCACCCCCAGAAAATCCATACAATGGTTGAAAGTCTAAGCATTACCCAGAACTACCAAAAAACACATCTACGTAATCTTTGCTGAGCAGCTGAGGTTCTCCTACTTAGCTATTAACTAAAGACACCAGTCACTAAAGACCTCAGAAGGATTTGAGTTTGCTTTTCTATACTGATCCATACAAACACACGTAAACTACAGTGTGTAATCTATGAGTCAGAAAGGCCTGAAATGTTATGGGGCTACCTGATGAAGTTTCATCACTCTGTGGTGTTACTTCTTTGAATGAAAGAAAGACCTTTCCTAAAAATTATTTGTTGAAAACTGCCTCTATAATGGTCATGAAATTGTCTTATCTCAAAACATTTAAGAAAATAAGAAAAGATCATATAGTCCAAAGGTGAGAAGTATGTCATCCAGACCCAAAGTTCTGTGCTGCTACAAAGGTGGCAGGTAGGATTAGGAGCAAATCTACCAGCAAGGAAGAAAGGCCCTATCATTCAAGCACCAGATCGAGAGCTCAAATTTAGGCACAAGAAGAATTCCTTCTCTCTCTTCAGTTCTAATTATGCTAAACCTTGTGCATGCAGGTTCATCTTCCTCAAGCAACTGCTGTGTATTTATCTAGGAAGGGAATATGCATGAGAAGAGTCTATCTATGCTGCTGAGTTTAAGGAGGGCATCTCAATTAATGCTTGGAGGACCACATTGAAACTTCCATCATTTCCTTTAAATCCTCCAGGCAAATAATCCTTTTATCCCGAGAAGGCAACAAGGAAAAACAGACCCAAAAACTCACAAACATGGAGTCAAACTGTGGCTCTTCCACACAATCTGGGTAATTTTCAGTAGTTTAAACTTTTTTGACTTTCCTCTTCTAGGTTATGGGGATATAAAAATATTTATGAGGGCCTCCCTGTTGGCACAGCAGTTAAGCGCTGCGCTGTGGAGCTGTTGGCAGCAGCGACGCAAGTTCGATGCCCAGCCGGGGAGATTCCCAAATGGGATGGCAGACTTCTCCTGCCTCGCCCGCTGCACCCTTCAGCAGTGTATTTCCATCAGTCTGCCTGTTCTGCTCTCCACTCTGTCTCTGATGAACCCTCTCACCTCCCCCATGCCTCTGGCCTGTACCCCAGCTTGTATGCATAAAAAAAAAATAAAAATATTTATGAATGGTCATTGTTAGGTATACTGGGATAACAAATGTAAAATCCCTGACCCAAGTTGGGAGTTATATTTCATTCCTCTCTTCTCAATACCAAAGACATAGTGGACCTCCAGTTTCAAAACTCATTTGGGGGGTCTTAAATCCAAAGAATTAAAAGGATCACTAGCAAAAATGGAGGTTGGATTTGTGATCGGATACCTCACAACCTTCTCCTATATCATTCTGTTTCTTCAGTGGTCTTAAAGCCCTTTTTCTTGGCAGGCTATGGGACCTCACTTCATGGGGTCTTCCTGACACTTTAAGAAAAACATTACTGTTGTTGTTATTCGTATCTTTTACATTATAAAAAAAAAAAAAAAAAGAAAAACATTACTACTGTCCATGACCTTGGTGATCTATCAGCATTGCAGCAAACTACCCAACTATTTGAAATAGCAGGTACTTACTTTCTTTTGTCTGAATATACAAGGATGACATGTAGCTTCCTGTTTTTGGAAAACCTTCTGGATCTGTGTCATTTGGTTAGGTTAAGCACTGGAATATTTTTGACCTTGGTCTTGCACTAACCTCTACCAGGTGCCCCTGAAGCTTGTTTATGCATATATTTATTGGTCACAAAGCTGAAACTAAGCCCAGTTTTCCCTAAGATGTTTTTTGTGGGGTTAATTGTCCAGTATTTGTGTGATAGTAAGTAGACAGGACCATTTACCATGATATGTCTGAGACCTGGACAGCAAAAGACACTATAAGGATGAATGGGGTTTGGCTTGGTTCTTCAATGTATTTAATCCTCTCAAGCAATTCCCTTTCCTCTGCATGATCTGGAAATGCTCATTTTTTTTTTTTTCCATGTGATGTCCTAAAGATCATCAGTATGGTAGCAGACATGGAAGGATTTCTCTCCAAGAACAATATATATGTTCAAGTGTGGCAGCTGTATTATTCATATTCCTATGGAGCCCAGTCCAATTGCTTCCTACAAAATCATTCAGAAGTTTCCTTAATGATGATGTGTCCAAAATTGCGAACAACAAATTTGAGAACTATGAGTAAGCATGAAAAGAAACAAGAATTCAATAGGAAATAAATAGCATTTATTTTTATTAAGCCACATTGTCATATATGTCCTTCTTAAAAACTGTGTGGATGAAAGTGGAGATATTAATAAGTAGTTTAAACTACTTATTTTTTATATCAAGAAAAGAGAACGGAGATATAGATAAAGATAGATACAGTCCAAGCAGTATACATTCCAAACTTTTGAGGGGTCTTTCTGTGATTCTATGTCTAGATTCTAAATCTAGACATATAAATAAAGATGTTACTTATATAACCATAAATTTGTAAAACCTAAACTATTTGATTTTGAAATGCAGTCAGCTGTAACTTAAGACATTGAAAAACACTGTTACTGCTGCAGACCAGCACAGTCCCTTGAAACATGTATGCTTTTCTTTATATGAGGAAAAAAGAAGCCATGGAGAATAACTTGAGGATGATTTACAGTTGAATATAACTAACTTTTTCACATGAAGAAGTTCATAGAATTTTCATCTGGAAAAAAAAATAAACCCTCAATAAACTCAAAAATAGTGTTGTTCCACCACACTTGAAGATACAGAGTGAGGGTTCCCAGTTTAAACAAAACAGCAGTGTGATTGTAAGAATCAATGAAAAGGTGCACAGAAAGTATTTTGGAAGTGGTAACTCAGCAGGGTGCCAGAAGTGGCTGGGGAGCCTGGAGGTGAGAACACTGGCTCTGCAATCAGATTACTTGAGTCTCAATTCTAATATGCGCTTATGTGAATTACTTCACTTCTCTGCATTCCAGGATTCCACCTCTAAAGTAGGGATCACAATAATTCCTATCATTTCTGTGAAAACTAAATTGCAGGTGTATAAGTCCAGGCCTATGCCTGGCATATAAAAAGTGCTCAACTAATGTTGATGATGGCCGTGGTGATGATGATGATACAAATGTATTGGGGGGACATAAGAGTACAAAAGGAAGAGATACTTTTTTTGAAAATGGGAAGGAAAGAGTTGATCCAATCAATTTAAAGTGAAGTAAGCAGAATATCAGAAAAAAATCAAGGCTTGGAACCAGAATGAAAGGGATACCCAGTTCATCACTACATTCTTAGTTGAGACATTTGTCTTTCTCGGTAAATACTATTAGTAGCAATTCCCATAGGTTAAAAATGAAATATTTTGAGTAATTATTGTGCATATATTATTGGGGGTGAAAATGCAATTTAAAACTGAAGTTTAACAGGTAATCACTGTCTCTGGATTTAATAGCAAGCATCATAGAGATGATGAAATGATGATGTGGGATAATAAATTATTTATTGCCACAAATATGGATGACAGCATTGTTCAGGAATGGTAGACAGAACAGCCTGACTCCAAGGAGAAAGGGACCTCTCCACAAGACCTTTACAAAACTCAACTATGACTGGTCTTTATGCCTCGAGTGTATCTTGCCTCCTATTTTCTAAGATAATGGGTAAATATTCCATGTTGGAAAGGCTGAGCCACCTGGGCCTTACCTTCTTGTGGCCCTGATGCAGGTCCCTGAGCAGCCCTCATTGTTCTCCAGAGAAACTTCCCCAGGCTGGGCAGCTCTGCCCACTCACCTGCCCTATTTGCTTTGCTGCTACCTCTGCCTGCCTGGACAATGCACCTGAACTCCGCCTCGGAAGCCTCTTCCCTCCTTGCTGCTGCAAGCACAGGCTGCACAAAATGGCCCCTGAAGAAATTCAGCTTTGCTTCCCCTCCAGCTGAGGGAAATTGTCGGCAGGGCCATCTCAGATCTGCCAAAATTAATCCAGCAACATTTGGCAAGAGCCCAGGCTCTGAGTTCTTTATGCTAAAAATGGACAATTGGGGCCAATATTCTTACTATAATTTTCTTAATTCTAAGAGTTTAAAAATAAAAATATATACATATATTCAGGAAAAGGATTGGAAAGCAGCTGGGCACAGCAGCTGTGTTGTCCTGAGTCTGAGCTGGCTGCATAACCCTTGATTTCTTTGAACTTTGGTAAGAGGAGGACCATAAAACAGAGCTAACAAGTGTTGAGATATCTGATTTCTTGTGAGACATAAAGAGGAGAGTTGATTGTTAAGCAGTTTGCAAATGGAAAGTATTGCAGAAATACTTATAATAATAAAAGGCTAATTATAGTACTTTCCCAGGTTCTAG
Organism: Scalopus aquaticus; assembly: GCA_004024925.1. NCBI lineage: Eukaryota > Metazoa > Chordata > Mammalia > Eulipotyphla > Talpidae > Scalopus > Scalopus aquaticus. The sequence goes on along the minus strand of PVIJ01006360.1, from coordinate 46,568 downwards.
GACTACTGTAATGGGAAGGATAACACATGCAAGACCTAACAGGTCTATCAAAGAGCTGGCGGGATGTCTACAAAAGTAAATACTCCATAATATGTGGTAATATCACATGTGCTGATCAACATAATAAGTCTAGCTGGACAGCAAGATAAGCAAAGCAAGCATGGGAGTGTTATAACCATGTATGCATAGGTAAATACACCTAAAGTATGTTTTGGCTGAAGAGTAGGCTGGCGGATATCTCATGCTGCTTGGTATCTTCATGGTACCTTGCGATTATAATGGCCTAGCATTTGGTCTGGTACAGAGTAACTGACCAGTAAATCATTAGTTCTTTCCCCATTCCCTACCATTTTGTCGTTTGTGGGAGATGGCATGGGGGACAGGGCCATGGTAGCTTGGAGTGCCAAGAGCATACAGTCTAAACAAAATCAGTGGGTTTGCTATATAAATGTAGCCTTGAAACAGCATCTCTAACCCCTCCTTCCTAGCCTATTGTCACCTTTATGCCAAGCCCATGATGACATTTGTGAACTGTCTTTGGTTGGTTACCTTTTATTCAGCAAAAGCTACAAAATTACCTATTGACTCAACTCCATCAACTATGGACATTTACAGCATACCAAAATCATGATTCCTTAGAGTGAAAGCTGCTGAACAGATTCCTACTTGTTGAGTATTGCTTATTGCCGTAGCTATTTTTATAAACACTGCCAAAAGCCTTTAATCCTCTCCCAGTGGAGAGTATCTTTTGGGCTGTTTTTGTCATTAAGACTAACCTTTTGGCAGAGAGTGGAGCACACGAGGAAAAGTGAATTGAACTATGAAGCAGTTCGTAGAAAGATCCTCGGAAAAGCCCTTTCCCCTGCATTACAGTTTGCATTCCATTAGAGAACAACGGATTAAAAACAAAGCACAAATCTGGCTGAGAACCTGAAAGGCAAGTTTCAGCATGAGTGAATTTTTAACAGCCTCAAAGAGGGGTTAAAATGAAATTCTGACAACCTTAACTACACTTCTTTCTGAAAGTATTGCTATAATAATAAAAGGTGAAATGTCAGCAGTCACATATTATTCTGTGTAACAATAGTTGATAATTTTTCCTCTGTAGGAGCACTTAACCTTTTTGTAGTTTTGACTTTGAATTTTGACTGACTACCCAAGAACTGCAATTACTTAAGCCATTTACCTGCACTTGGGCAACACAGCCAGGACTAGTTCTGCATTGCTGAGTCCTCTAGGGGTTTGTCCTTGGTGACTTCAGGCAAGCAAATAAGACCTGTGATAGGGGCTACTTATGGTCTCTGGTTTATAAACCCTCTCAATTACCTGTATCCATTCTCAAGCCTTGGAAATACACAATGGTCATGTTTTCTGAAATGGAGAGCCCAACTTCTTTCTGAAAACATCCTCATACCTCCAAAGAGTCACCTAGAGGGTCCCTCTGAATATTTTAAAAGAGTATAAACTGTTCATGGGTATGACAAAGTGGTGAAGAGTCTTTAACTGTATTTGCCTGACGAGCTTGCTTTGACCAACTGCTGTGTTGGGATAGCTGCTGAAGGACTACCACCAATAGGACTATGACATAGACCCAGCCTGCAGGAAGGCCTACATTTTATGCAAAGGCAGATGTGAGGTGTAAGTTACTGAGGAAAGTAGACCAGACAAGGAAGTAGCTCTATTAAGATCGGAATCTGTAATACTGGACCCATGCCACCCAAATGTCCTCGGGGCTGGGCAGGTAAAAGAAACAAATGAAGGACACTGACACATTGGAGTGTGTGAACCACTGAAATTGATCACCGACCCTCAATTCCAGCTCTCAGTGCCATATGCAAATGCTGGCCCATTAATGCTAGGCCTTCAGCTTTTTCAAGAGATTTTTTTTTTATGTTAACAAATATTTCATAATTTTTAATCCCTGAAAAGAATGTTGAACAATTCTAGAGATCAAAATTGGCTCATAGGCCTGGGGTTCTTTCCCTCTGAGTTATGGCATGTAGCATCATAAAATTCCATCCCATTGTCCTTATGGTTAGGTACCCCAGTTCAGATTCAGAGAAACAGATTCTGAGACAGAGTTTACCCAAAAGGTGGCTTAACATGATGTTCTTGAGATCAACATCTTTAGTAGAAAGGAGAAAGAATAAACTGAATAGAAATAGAAGCTGAGCTGCAATGCAGTCCCAGAGGAGGTCTCAGCCAGCCTTCATGAGGTACTGAAACTGGGGTAACCTTACAGAACAGCTCCACATTGGATAAGGAGACCTGGCCTTTTGGATGTGGGTTCCTTTGGGGAGGGGCATGGCTTTGGGTGATGGGGTTCTCATTAGCTGAAAGAATGTCCATCAGGGCCATCTGCACTTCCAGCAGCTGGGGACTTAGTCTTGCCTTCCTAAAGGGGGATCAGGGTCATGCATCATAGAGTCCACATTATGGCAGTTTTTCCTATGTGAACTCTGCTGCCCATAAAACAAGGGCTAGGTCTCAATCCTCGCTGAATGATCTGACATCATGTCTTTTGATTTCATGTTCTTTGTTTTTCCTAGCCCCGTCTTTTCTCTGAGCCTGTCTCCTTCGCTACTTTTTTTCTGGACTCTGCTTCCCACAGAAGTTACTGGAACAGAATTCCTAAACACATTTAGGAATTCCTAGGCCCTTGATAAAGTTCAGAGCTGTACTGTTGTGGACTACAATCTGTATTTGGGGCAATTGTAAGGATAAAGGTTTAACATAAGTGTGTGGAGATGGAATGAAATTATTCACTCATTTTGACAATACAGGCATCGAAATACCCACACTGAATGGAATATGCACTATCCCTGCATGCAAGAAACTTGGTATTTAGTTGGCAAAGTAGAAGAATAAACAGACAAATACAGTGTGACAGGTGCTGTCATGAGGTGGTCACAAGTCTTGGAAGATCACTTGGATTAAAGCCTCTAGTTCAAAAAAATTATAATAGTTTTAGTGAATGACATTTCCCCAAAGCAATGCTGACTGGGCCAGAAGGGTCAGCTTACAAAATGTGGTAAGGAGGCAGACTCTGCAAAATTCAGTGTATATTAGCATATTTGAAAGGTGGGGATGTGAGGACCCTTATATGTTGTCCAGGTTGCAGGCTAATATGATTATAGATTGAGGAGATGTAAATGAATTATGGGATAACTGAGGAGGAAAATGCAAACCACTAGTTATACATTAATGATAATTAAGATGTAGTTTGATGTTTAATAACTGTTTATGGAATTTACTCCTCCATGTGAAGCAAGGAAGGCAGTCATTAATAATTCATATGTGTCATATTTTAATAAATGTAATCGGAGCAATGGGCACTGTTCTGTGGAAGGACAAAGGGAGGAAGACATTAATACCAATTGATGAAATAAGAAAACTCTGAAGTAGATAATAATGATGATAATGATAGCTAATATGAATGCTTGTTACCTACGGAGGGCAGTGCTAAGTGCTCTCTACCCCTTAACTTATTTAGTCCTTTCCACAATCATGCAACATTGATACTGTAATCATCCTCTTTTTGTAAATCTGAGGAAATTGAGAAAATCTTTAGAAACATGCTGCAATTTTCTCAACATTTGATGACAAGAAAGTGGTAGCTCTGGGATTGGAATCCAAGTTATCTGAAGCCAACATCTGTCGTCTTAATCCAAAGTTGTATTATCTCCCATTTGACATTGATCTGGAAATTAACACAGGGAAAGGGAACATTCATACTGAAAGGAACTGTTTTTGCAAAAGCATTTGAGTTTGAGAGGAAATGCATGAGATATGACCAAACAAAGTACATGGGGGTAGAAGCATGGTTTGGAGGTTAAATTTGGAAAATTATAACCTCCTTGTAATTAGCCTTACCTACCCAACTTGAGGAAGTTAAGGTTTTATTCCATGTGAAGTAGAGATTCAAAGAGGGTTGAAACAAAGAAGTGATAAGACCTGAATTTTGAAACAATCACTTTGACTGTCAAGGGTAGACAGAGACATTGCATTGGCACAGGTTTTGCGTTTGTGGTATTGGGGACATGATGGAGATAAATTTGAGATGCATAGAGACCATGAGCTCATATCCAAGTCCTAAAAATGGACATTTGGGCCTTAGAAGAGAGGTTCTGTCTAGAACACTTGTGAATCTCCATTTAGAGCTTTTGATGGCTACTGAAATTTGGATGAGATGGATGCTGGAATTTTGATGGATACTGGAACTTGGAATTTGATGAATACTGGAAAAAACAGTTTGCCTAAGAAATCTGAAAATACACATTTAGAGAGAGGGTAAAGGGAGATAACTTTTTTAAAAGTCCTATTTCACACCATGTTATTTAACAAGAAGTGAGCTATTGTTCTGCCCATGGATTGTGAAAGAAGTTTGTAAACTCCATTTTAGGGTAAGAATTCATGTTTAATATTGGGTAAAATGTTTCAAAGAAGGGTAAGATGAACACATAATGATTTAATCTTAAAATTTTCTAGAATTTCAGTAGGCTAGTTTCATATAGGAACATAGTCTTAACTTCCTGTGGATGGTGGTGAGTTATGTGGTTCCAATTGTCTCATTGGTGTAGCCATGTGATATATAGGTTTTTCCAGTAAACCATCACATAAAACTATTTAGTTCTGAATGGAATAAGTGTAGATTATTGTTTAGAATAAGTGTAGATACTTGTTTAGAATAAGTGTAGATTATTATTTTTATTATAATGACAATGTAATTGCAGGATCAATTTTTATGATTTTCTTATCAAAGTCCTAATGATTTTAAGGAATACTATACTACATGTTAAAAAAAGGAACAATTTCCCAATATTTAAAAAGAGTGACAAAATATCCAACCCATCCCTGCTTCTTAAGTACATACAAGTGTTGTATATGTGTACACGCAAATTGTGGTGTATTTGATTTTTTTTCTGGGAATGATTTAATCATTTGAGCACTCAATTTATAAATTTATAAATGAGAATGTCAAAGTCAAGAATGGAAATAAATTTCTGGTTACAGAAAACTTCAGTATAGTTTATTCTCCTAAGTAGCAGGCTGGTGGTCAGTCTTTCTCTAATTATTCATTAAAAATTTAGACTTTCAAATTATATTCTCATTCTCCAGCTGTTATTAATGACATCCCATCTTTAAGACACTTGTAAAACATCATTTGTAATAGAATTCTTGCTATACCATAAATTTCTTATTGACCTTTAAAATGGCAATCAGGTTGATCTGTTTTGTTGTTAAAGATTTCTCTCCTCAATAAAATTTCTCTCCTCAATAAAAATTCCCCTCCAGAAAACAATTTTACCATTACTTAAATTTAGTTTTAATCAAGATATTACATTGATGTAGTACACAACTCATAAATGTATGGACAAATAAATGTTCACATATGTATATACCTTTGGGACCACGAGTCAGATCAAGCTATACACATTTCCAGCAACCACAGGTTCCCTTCCTAAGTGCTTCTTCATTGTCAGTATCACTCCCCAGAGGTCACCTCAATGCTGATGGCTAGGACTTTGGTCAGGGATGTATGGGTTTCAAGTTCGATGCTTACATATTGATAAACTCCAAAATGTGTTTCTTGGACTGTGCTAGAGTACCAGCAAGGACTCTTGACTTCTTTCCAGGGCTCCTTTTATAAAAGGAACTCTTTCTATTCAAGTGACTAATCCTTTGGCTTTTGCAACTAGAAGTGGCTTACTCTAATTATACGAAGGGTGAATAATATCAATGATGGCGTTTTTTAAATTTATTTATTATTAATGAAGTACCATTGTTTTACATCCTTGCTGGTGTTTTGGCAGTATAGGATTTACCCCCTCAGGTGTAGTCACCATAGCACGCCCATCACCGTAGCCCTCTGGTCCTCCACCATAATCTGTTTTGCTCTCCCCACCCCACCTCTGTCGCCCTCTCCTTCTTACTCCTCTTCTCCTCACCCCCCCCTCTAAAAACCCAAGATCTATGTCATCTTTCAAAGACTGTTTTTAAAGTTCAAGGGTGGAAGTTATACTAAGGGTGAATGATTTTATGAACTTCTAAAGGAAGTCATCGGTTTTCACCATTTTCCCAGAATCAGATCTTTATTAATAGGTACCCTCCTTTCATTATTCCCCCTTCCCTAAATGTCCTAAATAGTGGATATTATCTGAATGAAATTTCTTTATATTATATTGCACTACATACTATATTAAGTATTATGTTATCTTTCTTGCCTTTTCTGCAACTCCAGAAGTTTTCAGAGTTGTGACAGTTTCCAACACATAAGAATGAAGAATTTGATAAATGATCACACAAGATCATAGCTCTTATTTAACAATCCAGGGAACCTGGAGACAGTACAGAAAATCTTTATTTCCTTTCTGATCTGTATTTTATCGGGTTGTTCTTTGTATTCTAAATCCATATTTTCCCATTTAGACACCAAATTTCCTAAGGCTCATTTCTTCAGCCAAATCTGATGAGTGAAAATCTGTTTGGTGATCACATATAAGGCAGTAAGTCTTGTGACCCAGATTATTGCTGCTGTAGCTGTTACTGTCCTGAGATAATTCTCCACAGTATAAGGCATCGAAGACAGACTAGTGTTAGGTGAGTTAGAAATAAAGATCAAGTAGTTGTCTCAGATTGTTGCCTGATATATTGATAGTTTGCTTTCTCAAATTGTTGTAGGAGCTGGTAGTTCCATTGAGGGGAAGTGCTCTATGGTGAACTGGATTAAGGAGACACTCATACATTAATCAAAATCAAGAGAACCTGGTTTCCTACACACTGTTCCTTTCTATGAAAAAACTATGACACTGACTGGAGTTTCCTGGGAGAATTTTCTAACACCTAAAATGAGAAAAAAAAATGTGTGTTTGTGTAAGTGTACAACCACGCATAAGAATTTTTATGGTGAGTTCTATTTACTCCATACTTGAGATAGAATTGAGTTGAATTGGCAAGAAAAGGTAACTATGTTAATGTTCAGCTTTGTCAGAGTCCAATTAGAGTGCTAGTGGTAGGATATTAGGGAGTTATTTCAATACCTTTCTAGGCTGAAGGAGAAGTTTTATGGAAATTTTAAAGAAACATCTCATGTCATCAATAAATTATAGTTGTGTTATGATAAATTATTTTTGAACTATTTAGTGCACCTTGTAAAAATGTAAACAAATGGCAACATTTAAATATGAAGTGAATCTTTTTACTTACCATTCCTATCCTTTCCTTTAGCCCCTATCCCTAGATAATAACCATGGCTAATATTTTTAATGTAGCTATGAGATGCTTGGAGGGAAAGAGGGAGAGAGAGAAGAGTGAAATGGAGGGGTAGAGATATTTTATTTCTGAATTAGTTACCTTATTGATGATTTAATGAGTAAAAATAGGTACATTACTAACTTTCCTAAAGATTATTGTATTGTGGTATAGGAGAGGGCAATAAGATACTGCTCACACACAATATGTACTCTTATAAATTTAAATGAGCATGTGAGTTTTTCTAAGGAAGTGACAAATGTACTTATATCTTAAGGGAGAATGGAAAATGTACCCACTCTCCCACCGTTTTGTTTAAAGTTGCAATTTCTGATAACTTGTCAATTACATTATAGGATAATTCACTGTCCCTGGTAAATATGTCACTAAGTATCACAATCACTGAAATAGCAGAGTCATGGATAAGAGTAGAAGGAGACAAAATTTAAAAAATAGCAAGAGGTCAAATCTGAAAGTTATTCTACATGCAGTATGAAACCGAAATTTGAATCTAATTAAAACCTAGTAAGAAGCTTGCACTTTATGTTAAGGGTGATTATGTGGCAGTGGTATGCAGGAAAATGACAATAAAGGTGGACCCTTAATAGCCTAGGGGTTAAGTCTCAGTGGTATCACTGCTATGGCCTGAGTTTGATCCCCAGCCATATAAATGGTGCAGCAAACCTCTCCTATCTTGCCTGTTGCTCCCCCTAACAGTGTATTTCAGTAAATCCACCTGTTCTGCTTCCTGATCTGTCTCTGGTGAATCCTCTCACCCTCCCTCCCTCCACACCTCTGGAATACACCCCAGTTCTTCTACATGAGAAAATAAATATTTAAAAAATGACAATGAGGAAAAAGTGGATGGGAGTTTCCATTAGTAGGTGAACATGCAATCAGGTGCCCAGCACAATCAGGTTTAAACTCATTGTACCAGAGTGATTATTACGAGTGACTCCTTTTCTTCTTGATGCTGCTTATAATGAAATGATGCTGATAGGGACCTAGGTCATCAGAACCTTGAACAAGGTTAAGATAATGGTCAGGCAAAGGAAGGGAACAATGCTAAAATGTAAAAAGAAATAACTGCCAGAATCTGATGCATTGGATAGGAGGGAGGAGTGAAAAGTGATAGCAAAAAGTGGGTCCATTTTCTTGCCAGAGAAACTGGTATAATGGTAGTGACAGTGATTAAGAAGAAAAAAAAAGGTATGCAGGAGCTGGACATAATATGATTAAGGAGAATAAGAATTAGGTCATTGTAGACGATTGAGTTGCAGGAATCAGTGAGGATTCAAATGTATTTCTCAGTCATAGAATTACACGATGAAGCTTATGAGTTATACATCACATTTATAAAGGTTTTCTTGATTGTAATCAGCATTGTAGGGCAGAGTGGAAATGTCAAGTATACTTGCTGAGTCATCTTTCTAAATTATGAAGACTTGTCACAGAATTCTCATGCTAAGTTGGAATTACCTGTCTATTACTTTCCACTCTTCAAAAGGAGAAAGTGGCTCAGACAAAACAAACAATAAGCCAGTTCTCACATATATTTTGTAATAGCTCAAAATATCTTTCTACTTTAATGATTCTGAGTCAGGTGTTTTTCTTGGTGTTTGATATGAGCCCTTTTTCATTCTAGAGATTTTGATACCCTACATTGTCCTGTCTGAGAGCTCAACACCTGATAAATAGCAGTTGTCCTTTTTTATCTCTAAGTTTATGACTATCTGTGACCTAATTGGGAACTATGCTTGATATGTTGTAAGTGACAGATAAAAATTACAAAATACTGTAATTAGTTTTAACAGGATAGAAATAAGCACAGAGTTGCATATGTAAATATATATATATATATGCATGTGTTTATACGTGCACATAGAGAGATATACAAATATATATATATATATATATAAACACATTTCCAAGACAGCATAGTGCTTAAATGTATATAGAAGCATGGGTTTTGGAATTAGGCAAGGCTACATGACTCTTATCTATAAAGTGGGCACAATACCTGTCCGATAGTGTCATTAGAAGAATTTAATAAGATGATTATAAAATGCTTTCAAATGATTCTGTCATTTAAACAAACAAGCAAAAAAGACTGGAAAAAATTACCCAATTTTATATGTGAATTTTTACTAATAAAATGGGCTTCGTCGAATAGTAATTGTCAGTAGGAAAAAATCATACATGTTTGTTGGGCTTTTTAGTTCAAAATCTTCTGTTCATATATTTCCTATCTGGATACCGCCCTCATGTCTCTTTGAAGCCCTTTCTCAACTCTTCCAATTTTTATGAAGAAAGGCTCAATGGACCATTGTTACCCACCTTTGAACATTAACAGACCATCAGGTCAGAAAATAGATCCTATACTTTTAATACATTGCTTCACTTTATCTTCACTTGTATTTCCATCTTTTTTAGTTCTTTTTTTTTAATATATATTTTTATTGTTATTTATGTCTTTTACATTTTGTATTCCCCTTGGGTATCCCACCGCCAATTCACCCGTGATCATCTCCATGGTCCCTTGTGTTATTTTCTATTCCATTTTGTGCCCCTTTCCTTCCCTTTCCACCCCCCCCCCACCACTGATTGTCTCTCTCCTATTTGGTTTCCTTATAGTCCTGTTGTAAGTGAAACCATTCGATATTTTTCTCTTTCTCTCTGGCTTATTTCACTGAAAAAAAGGTGGAAATATAAGTGGAGATGTCAACCAGACCAAATGTATAATTTTTAATTTCATGGTGGACATTGTGGTTATGATCATGTTAAAACTTTGAATATTTTTATCTTCCTTTTGAATGAGATCCATTTTTATCTGGCAGGCATTTAATTTTCTGGTAGAAGAGCTGGAGCTAACCAAGGCTTGAAGTTAGGCATCGTTAGGGAAAATGTTGAATGGCCCATTCTCTACGACTAGAGTAGTTCTTCTGAGGCATTACCATAACGTCGAAACTGAATTTGGGAATGTCCAACAAGGTCTCTTTTCTCTGACTGTTTAGACTCCAACATCTCTTTGCTGTGTAACTGTCAGAAACTCTTTTCCGCTCACAGAATAGCAGTTTTGACTAAGGCTGTGTATATGCTCTGCTTACTGTTCAACTAAAACTCAAGGGAACCCAAATGCCGATTTCTAGAATTCTTTGTGCAACTCCTTCTTCCATACCCTTCCATTCCCACAAATTCTTGCCATATCTGCCACTTGGATCTCAGTATCCCCCACCTAGATGTTCTCTGTTTGGATTCCACTTTCTTGAGCTACAGTTTGAAATGTACCTGTAAGCAGAAGGCCACTGTGTACATGGAGTTCATCTCCTGTGTTTCCCTCCTCTCAAAAATTACAGTCATGTAACTGTCTGTTATCTAATGCCTGAAATTACTGCTTCAAGTATTTTGTGTATGTCTGTAGTTGCATTTATCCATTAGAGCCAGATGTAAAACTTTTTTTTTTGTGATGCTGCAACTAAAGCACAAATAAATTTAATCACTCACTGAGCTTAGCTCTCTGTGCAAGCTACTTCATATTCAGAAAGTCTCTTTAAAAATATGAGGAAATGGGCCTCCCCGGTGGCGCAGCGGTTGAGCGCTGTGCTGTGGAGCTGTCGGCAGCGGCGACGCGAGTTCAACGCCTGGCCGGGGAGAATCCCACATGGTGGGGCAGACCTCTCCTGCCTCGCCTGCTGCTCCCCTCAGCAGTGTACTTCTGATCTGCCTGTTCTGCTCCCCACTCTGTCTCTGGTGAACCCTCTCACCGCCCCACGCCTCTGGCCTGTACCCCAGCTTGTATGTAAAAAAAAAAAATTTAAAAAAATATGAGGGAACATTTTAAATGATTGATGGGAGCTGATAATTTAATCTGGGGTGAATCCTTTGTGAAAACAAGTAAATCTTTCCTAATTTATTTGTATCTCTGTAAATTCTAAAAATAATTTATCTCCATATCTTCTTTTAAATGGGGATATGGACATTTGTTAAAACAACTTTGGAGTAGAGGAGAAATGAACTTGAAGTCAGAGGATCTGGGTTAAAGTCCCACCAAACCTCAACATCCCTGGACTTGAGTGAGGTTGACTATAATGTGTGTACTGTAAAAACACAAGTTTTTCAGGTTTTTTATTATAATGTTCAGAATATTTTCCATACTCTTTTTATTTGCTATCGTTAATAGTATATGGCACAAAGTAAATTTAGAATTAGTTGATATTTAAACATGTTCCTTGAAATAGTTTTTAAATGTTATCTGAACAGCCAAATATAATGTTATTAAAATCTTTGAACATGAAGTGTTTCAGTAGGACAAAGGAACCAAATCCAAAACTATTGTTTAAAAGGAAGTGAATGGCATTTTCAAGTATATCTCTTTGCACTTGGCTTTGCCTCAAAGACGTTTGCATTGCTTTTATTTTCTTATTAATCCCTGTCATAAAATCTCAGCCTTTATAAAAGAAAAGTAAAACAGAAGGGGAATATGTGAGCCAAAGAATCTTTGTATTTGACTTGTGTATCTCTAATATTTAACAGTTTCATAATCCAAGTTTATAACTTGTTGAGAACAATAAGCTAACTATTTTAAGCACATTAGCTTTGCTAAAGATTAACTTTTTACATGCCTGGCAAGTGTGGTGAAATTTAAGCTTTGAGGGTAATAGGAATATTTTCCATCACTGCCTATATTCTGGATTTTTAGTGAGGCACACCTATTTTCAGCGTGTTAAATTCATTTGAAACCAACATGATTCAAGTATTTTCTTGGCACATATAATCTTGGAAGAAAGTGGAAGAGGGAGACCTTGGTAAACTAAAACCTAGTTTTAGCCTTACACTACTTTTCATTTCTATCTGTGTAAACTTTGTGGTCATTATGTCTATAATCCTCATCTTAATACACATAGTGTTCAGGCCTGGCTCCCACAAATTTGTTCATTCCCTGTCACATTACATTATTTGAGAAATTGTTTAATTTTCATTGCTTTTTAAATAACAGTTTCACTATTAACAAGTTTTTATTCCATTAAGAATTTACACATTTTACTAATTAAATTTTATTTAATGACTTTATTAATTAATATCTTAATTAAGATTTTATTAATCTTAAAATGAACATAATAAACATACACACATAAACATATATTTAAATACATTAAAAACACATACATACATATACTTAAATACTTGAAACCATAATAGAAACAATCTGTATGAATTCTTTTCCTATGCAGTTTTCTACTGTAACCTCAGGATGAACTTTGTTTTAAAAATATGTTTTAATATGGTCTATTGTATAAGCTTAAAGTGTCTCAGAAAATATTTAGTACATAGTATTTGTTCTTGTGACCTTATTACACTTCAGTGCAAATGAAATCTATACCATTAATCAGATATACCCCATGTTTCCTTTTTCTGCATAAAATAGTTGAATTATTTTGACAAGTTGAAAAGACATTTGTTTTTCGATTTTACATCTGAAATGCATTATAGTGTGACCACATGTTATACCCAGCTGCCTTATCTGTTTGCATGGAGAGCTTGTCAGAGGTCTGTGTATCCTGTACTCATGTCACCTAGCAAGTGTGGGAAGAGTGGCTGCATCTGTACACCGCTTCAGGGAACCAGAAGTCTTGGCTTCCTGCTGAGGATCTGGAGAGCCTAGTCTGTTGGGAGATATTGTAGGAAAATCACCAATAAGGTTGCCATACAAGGTTATTCGTTTGCTGTCAGAAATCATTAGGTGTGGGCTTCAGGACCTGTGTTGACTTCAATTTGCACACACTTCATTCTTTTGCACATATATCATCTCGCCAGCTTGTGAGAAAAGAGAAGCCAGGGGCATCTTTTGGTTTGCAAGAGCCAATATATCACATCAAGGAAATTTGTTTGAAAATTAACAGTCTAGACTCTGGTGTTTCCTGGGCTTTTCCAATTTTTTTTTAAAGACATAGAGCCCTTTCTTCAAAAGAAATCTTAATCTAACACCCAATATATAATTCATGTTCGGATGGGAAAATCAAAAGTCTTGCCCACTGGGGCCCTATCCCCTTCTCTGTCTCTAAGGACAGGCTCCTTGGGGTTTCATGGAGCATAGTCTGAGAACTACAGCAGAAACAGACCTTGTAGAATGTATGTTGGCCCATAGTATTCCTGCTTCTGACATCCTATAATATTGCTTTTGTGGGGGTGTCCTGAATTTTCTTTCACATTTTTCAGTGATAGATGAGGCATCCCAGCATGGTAGTGAAGTCCCCCATCATGATTCAGTTCAAATGTAATGTACCATATGACTTTGAGCACGTCCTTTGATTTTATTAATTTTGACCTCTCCTCTGTGTAAAATGGGCATATATAAACAAGCACAGAAGGTCATAGAGATCTTTGGCTAAGACAGATTATATCAATGGACTGAAAGACACTGTTGCAAGGGTTAAACCAGGAAATTTCTGAGCTATGATTCAGGTAGGTTTAAAATGCTGTGTAAATCCTGCCTAGTTGAGTGAAGCCTTTCTTGCACATAAAAGGTGGGGACATGCTTGTGTATCATGAGTCCAGGTGTTTGTGAATTTTCTATTCTTTTTGGAGATTGCTGGGGAAGCCACATAAGCAAGGTGGCCATCAGCAATGTGTTCAGTCACAGCTTTTAATGGCTTTCACAGTAAAGGACATGCATACATGGAACAAAGGAAACAAGACACTGCTAGACTGAATTTATTTCATTTTTATGGGTGGGCCAGTTGATGTGGGTTGTGACAGAGGAAAGGATATTTCCAACTTTTCCTTGATCTTCCTCTCTCCTCTTTCTGTGAAGTGATAGCACTGTGTCTAATCTTCTTTAGTTGATACCTAACTTAAATTTGGTAGCTCATTTCTTGTTAGTGATACAGTATCCAACAGTATAAAAGCTCTTCTACCTTTGACTTAGCTTAGGGGATATATTATCAAATTAGGCAATATATTGGGAAGATTTTATCAATCATCAAGCTGTCACATATGTTAAATGTTATTATTATCTTTTGTCAGGGATCATAAAACTAGGACGACAGACCAACTCTAACTCCTCACCTATTTTTGTGCTAACCTGGAGCCATTCTTGTCCCTTAAGGATTTTTGACTTAAAGACTCATGTCTAACTCTCCCTCTTGTAAGGATCCAAGGCTTATGCTCCTGATCCTAGGCCTGCATCAGCATTTGGCCCCAAGACAATTGTAATTTATTCATTTGCTCACCACTTAGTTTTCTAGTTTTAGTTCATTATCTCCCTTTGAGATTTCCTGTAAGGCCAGCAGAACTTGAAACATTTTGCTTGTTATTATCTAGTAGTATTGTTCTGAGAAGTCCTTCAGAATATCCAACAAAAGTGGAAATCTTTAAAGCATGCTATCTGACCTCACCTTCCCATCACAGATGAGAAAACCAGAACTCAAGCAACTTGTCCACTGTCTCTTAGCTCTAAATGACAAAGCTGAATTTGAACCTGGGCAGTAGGAGCTCATCCCAAAGGCTAGCCTTCTGCAAGGTTTATCCAGCCTGAATGATGGTTCGCACTCTGTGAGCAAATAAATTCAAGGATGGTTATTTCACACCCCTGTTAATCTGTTAATCTCAGTGTGGTTGATCAAAACCACAGGGTCTCCACCCTTGGCTGCAGTTTCCAACCTAAAGAGAAATTGATCTTTGTTTATATATGAAAGTACTTTCAACCATTCCCTTCTATGAGTTGGCCAAGACTTCAACCACCACTCTGACTGGTGAGGCTCCCCTATCTCCTTCCATATGCAAATATTCATTCCTTCTTCAGCATCTTTACTGATCTCTGCCCTTACCCCTTCTAATTGTTCTGGAATGGTTCCATATCTTCCCTCCCAATAAGCTGAAAGTTCTTTGAAGGTGAGAACTCTGTCATCTATATCTGCTTTATAGCCTCAGCTCCCAGCTCTGCTCCTGGCAAGCAGTTTGTGCTTAGTACACATTCACCAGAAGAATTATGACTGTGTCATCCATTCTGCAAATGTTGGCTGGCATTATTTTAAAAAGGGGTATAATTTCAGAGGGGAAATGGATGTGAAACCAATGACCTGATGAAAGACAACTCAATCAATTTCATCTCTGAGTCTAAGCAATCAGAGGACATGTGCTTCCAGGAGGCGGAGGGACTACAGCAAAGACATGGTTGAATATAGCCAGTAGCACAGGTTGTTCTTGGCCTCTTGGTCCTGCCATTGTTGCCACCTGGTCATCATTTTCCCCAAGCACAAGGGTAAAGATGAAGTGGTTACTTGCCCCAGCTCACCCAACTAAGATGTAGATTGGCACTTCTGTCCAAGATACCGCAAGTAAGATAAGGGCTAGAATTAAAGCAAGTGGATAATGCTTGTTCTATACAGACTGAATCACTTTTGCCACAAATGTGGTTAAAACTCTGTGTCCTACTGACACGTTGTATAGTATCCACTGCCAGAAAATGAAACCAAATACAGCTGTCTTTAGGGGCTGATCTCTACATTGACTGACACATCTAGATTAGAGCGAGACTCTGTAGATATGGTAATTATATGATTTGTTTTCCAAAAAAAGTTCAAATTTCAAATATTTTATCCAATTTTAAGTATACTTACCATATTTACCAGTCACATCTTACCTTAAGGAAGTAATAGGCTATTATGCAAGTATTAGCAAATCAATATGCAAATATTGTATGTACCTAGCCCAAATAATTCATAATGGAAATAGCCAATAAACAAGTAATTATCTTCCAAATGCCTTACTGCATTATGTAGGTCTTTAGCCTATAAAGGTCCTTGAAATCAAAATATTCCTTGTTACAACTTCTTGTAAGTTTACTTAAATGTGACAAAAATACTTGACATTTTTTATGGTTCTTTGCCAGTACATTGAAATTGTTGGTAAAGAGAAAAATATACTCTAAATAATTCGTATTTCTCATAAACTTTTAGAAGTAATGTAATCACTAAGGAAGGAATAGAATATATAAGAAGTACAAGACATGTTATTGGATGAGACTTCTGTAATGTAATTGTACCTTGAGATATTTAAGCTTTTGATCATATATAAAATTAAGTTTTCTAAGAAAATAAAATTATTTTTCTTTTTTTGTGTGTGTTTAAAGTTGACTGTCGGTTATTTAAGTAGATTTACTCCCAAGAAAGTAACTTTCATTATATTTCCAATCTCTCATTTATGAACATTTGTTTTACATACACACACACACACACACACACACACACACACACACACTTTAGTTCCAGTGAGTAGGATACTTTTTCGTATTTTTTCCCACCATCATCCCATATGTCCCCTTGTCATTGTCCCTTACCCTCCCTCACCCCTACTAACCTCAAGGTTCTCAGGATGTTTATTAATGCCCACTGGTTCTTGAAAGTGTTTTTCCAATACTGAATTGTCTGCTGTATAAAGGTCCAGTGTTTATTTTTATCATTATCTTGCTATGTTGCACATAATTCTCTCAAAATCCCTCCATTTTGTTTGAAATGGCAGCATTTCGTTCTTCTTCAGGACAATATAATACTCCATGGTGTGTATGTACCACATCTTGATCCAGTCTTCCATGAATGGCATTTAGGCTGTTTCCATATCCTTGCTGTTATAAATAATACTGCTGTGAACACTATGAAACATATGGGATTTTATTGATGGTTTTATATCACTGGTCAACATTGAGATCGTTACTGACTTAAAAAGGTCCTAATCTGTAATATCTTGGTGTGCTGAATATGAATATAACCCTGAAAATGTTTTATTAGCTCTCGTTTTTTATATATTTCATTTAAATCATTTTATATGTTTCACCGTGTAAATTTATTCAGTAGGACTGCAACAACATCCTAAATTAGCCTAGAATGATGTAATATTGCATCACATTGCATAATATCATTATGTATACGTCATCCAGAGTTGATTGCATCACCAAGGCTCCTACAATCGGAATCTTCTAGAAGAAGATGTCACAATTACTTTATGTTGAAAGCGCCACCAGCAGTTGGAGCCTTTCTTTAGAAAGGAAAGTACTCTGGTATTCTAGACTCTTCGAAACTGAGTCTTAAGGCTGTGCTTTTGCACAATGGAAACCGTCTTTCATGTATTCCAGTAGTGTTTGCTGTCCACATGAAAGAGACATACGATAACTTAAAGCAGCTACTGAATTCCATTAAGTATAACAAGTACAGCTGGCACGTCTGTGGTTATTTGAAGCTAGTTGCCCTTTTAATGGGACTGCAGCAGTGGTATACAAAATACATGTGTTTCTTATGTGAGTGGGATAGCCAAGCAAGTGAATTGCACTATTTGCGGAAGGAATGGACTCTCAGACCAGATGTAGCAGTTGGAGAGAAGAATATCCAGCACCCAGCTCTGGTCGAGGCTCACAAAATCCTGCTACCACCCCTTCACATCAAACTAGGTTTGATGAAGAATTTCGTGAAAGCCATGGACCGGACCTCGCCAGCTTTCTAATACCTGCATGAAAAATTTCCTCAACTCAGTGAAGCAAAGGTTAAAGAGGGAGTTTTTGTGGGTCCTCAGATTTGCGAGCTCTTCAAAGATGACTGGTTCAACAACTTGCTGCAGGGTGATGCGAAACAAGCATAGAATGATTTTTGCCTAGCGTCTACAAACTTTCTTGGGAATGTTAGGGCAGAAAACTACAAGGAACTAGTAGAAGACATGCTGATGCAGGATCAGAAACTTGGCTGCATTATGTCTCTAAAGATCCACTTCCTTCATTCCCATCTGGATTTCTTCCCTGAAAACTGTGGTATGGTTAGTGATGAACATGGCGAACGTTTTCATCAAGATACTGCATCAATGGAACAAAGATACCAGGGAAAATGGTCCACTACAATGCTGTCTGACTACTGCTGGACACTACTCAGAGATGCTCCTCAAGAGCTGTACAAGAGTCAAAGAAATCTAAGAAGTAGTCTATGACTTGATTTTTTACAGTTATTAACCGTAGGCCTATTACTATTGGCATGCATTTCGTGATGTAAACATCCATTTATTGCAGATTACAAAAAAACTAGAACCAAAATTAGAATTTGACTGTCATATTCATATTGAGCACATACAAATTGATAGGAAATGACTAATTTTATTTCAGTAACATGACTTTTGTAAGAATTTGTTGCCAGTGTATTCTGTGGATATATGCCCAAGAACAGGATTGCTGGTCTTATGGTTAATTCCATTTTTAGTTGTTTAAGGTAAATACAGATTGTTTTCTATAATGGTCCCCTAGTTCACATTCCCAACAACAGTATAATAAAGTTTCTTTTTCTCCACACCCTCTTCAATAATTGTTGTTGGGGGTTAAAATCTTTTCTAGCTGATAAAGACTATTCCTATGTTTACAATTGCCATATTTCTTCGTTACTCCCAAAGTAAAATTCCACTCTATAATAATGACAATGGATATTCTCCATACAAAGTGTCCTATCTACAGCCCAAAGATTAAACTCCCCAGGGACCTTATACAACAGCCATGATTAAAGTTCTTTAAGCAGTTCTAGTTGGTTAAAAAGCTTTAGTTTGTTTTTATAAATATTGGTGACACAAAGTTGGCTGGCGCCTCTGTGGCATTCATCATTTCCTCTCTGTAGCCTGTGAGGTTCCAAACATGGGCAGAAGGACTGGCTGTTCTGCCCTCTGCCTGTTCCTGCACCCTCCTGAGCACCTCCAAGTTCACAGAGGGTGGTGAACTTGATCCAATCACTCTTTATTGAAGTGGTACATGCTTTCAAGTAACTCTTGGTGAAGAAAGCAATAAAAAAAAATGGTCAGACTAATAAATACGGCAGGCAAAGTCTTATGAACACAGGGTTTAGAAATACGATTTTCTTTCTTAAAAATTTTTATTCAAGTAATATATCATTATAGAAGCTTCAGGTATACATCATTATCTATAAATCAACATCTCTATATCCTATAATAAGTTTACTACTAAAAGTTCAATTCTATCCTTCACCATACAGTTGAGCCCTTATACCCAATATATCCACTTCCCATCACTCTTAAACAATAATCAGTTCTTATAGTCTCAAAGCTTATTTCTTGTTTTGTTTAGTTCATTTATTTTGCATCTTTATGTACCACATATGAGTGAAATCATATTGTTCGTCTTTTTTTATTTGACTTATTTCACTAACAATAATCCACTCCAGCTCTCTGTGGTTGCAAATGGCAGTATTTCACCTTTTTTATAACTGTGTAGCAGTCCACCATGTATTTATACCACATTTTCTTTAGCCAATTATCTGTCAGTAGTTACTTAGGTTGTTTCCAGCTACTGGCTATTATAAATAACATCCAAATGAACATCGGATGTTATTGGAATAGCTTCCAAACATGAGGAGAAAGAATGCCCACTCTGCCCTCTGCCAGGTCCTAATATCTTTGAATTAGTGTTTTGTATGCTTCAGGTAAATACTCCAACGTAGTGTAATAAGATAGTACGGAATTTCTACTTTTAATTTTGGGGGGAATCTCCATATTGTTTTCCATAATGGCTACACCAATTTACTTTCCCACCAACTGTGTACTACAAGGGTTCCCTTCTCTCTACATCCTATTCAACACCTGTTGTTTCTTATATTTTGGATAATAGCCATTCTCACAAATTGTAGGTGATGTCTCACTATTGTTTTAATTTATATTTCCTTAAGAATAAGAGATGAAAACTGTCTTCTCATGTATCTTTTGGACATCTATCTTCTTTGGAGAAGTGTCTAGAAATAAGTTTCCAAATGAAGTAGTTTACTTCTAGTATGCTGGAGAGGGACAATCCTTCACTCCTCACATATTTTATACATATTTGAAAACTGGAGTGACAAAATTAGAGAAAAATGGTATTCTAGTAGTGGAAGATTTGGATGTTTATACACAGTCATATACATATTTACAAGCTATTGTCTTACTGCAATGTAATTTACTTATTTGTTATTTCTCAGAAGGAATACAGTTTTTAAAAAAATCTCCCTAGAGAGTTTTTCAACTATTCTCAATTGTTTTTCCAAAAAGGTGTTTGATTTCTCTTATTTATTTTTATCTTTCTAATTGTTCATGTCAACACTATGGATAGCCCTTTATAAGTCACATCAGATTATTTTTTCTTGTTTTCAGGCAGGTGACAAAACAGAAAGATTTGGGACTTCAAGAAATAGTTTTGAATTCTGATTTCCTTAATAAGTAATGTGGAACAAGTTATTCAGCCTTTTAAATTCTCAGTATTCTCATCTGTAAAATGAAAATAACATAAACTTCATAAGATTAGAATTATATATGACAAGTTCTATTTTGAAGGCTCTTATGGAATATTAGTCATTGTTATTAAAATATGAAGTGCCCAAAACATAGTAGACATTCAGAAAAGGTGATTTCCTTCCAGCAGAACCATTGCATTATCTTGCTTAGGCAAACACAATCAAGTTATCACATCTGATACATCAGATGACTGAGGATACCTGTCTATTCATATTTTACTCATACTACAAAAGTTCCCTCTATCTTTCTGGATTATTTTCTCCACCACCACATGCTTTTAAAACTGGCTTGTCAGATATCTCTAAATAAGTAAGCACTTGCATTAAGAGTACAGAATGTTTATAATTGAATCCAATATCTGTTTTGTTTCAACAAGACTTGAATAGAATTTTTGTGTTTGCAATCCAAGCCATCATTCTGTACACATAGATTGAACCCTGTGTTGCCTCTCTGATTCCATCTATCCTCAGTAATAAAGTACACAATTGGGGACTTATGGAAGGAATGGAGTAACACCTCAAATTGTTTAATGGTATTTATGTATATCATTGTATATAAGTTTTATTGTTTAAATTTTATTAAGGGCTTAAGAAACATCCATCAGGTTCATCACTGAGATGTCACAATGTGTTCTTTCCTTGTTTTGTCTTTTTAGACAATCAAAACATCTTTTTCAAAAGGTGTTTGGAAACTTGCCTTTTATTTTTCCTTTATCTTGTCTTCTTTTTTGTCCAGAGAAAATGTTTTAATCTTCTTTTCCTTGAACTTCACTTTTCAGTTTGTACAAATACCATACAGATTAATGGCTTAGACACTTTGACCCACTGAAATGGGTCAAGTAGATTGCTTAATATTTACCAAGTGCCCCCAAGGCTTTAAGCACCTTCAGCAGCTCAGGCATTCTGTATTTGGCATGAGTTGAATTTTATTCAATTTATTCTTGGATGAAGTAATGTTAGACTAATCTAAAAACTGCGTTAATGTGCTCTCTACAGAACCTTTTAAAGTACTGAGGACATGTTTTCAAAACCACAGTGTCTTTGGACTCTTAAATTTCTGCAGCAGTATGAAATTCTTAAGAAATTTAAGGTCCAAAGTGCCCCTTCACTTACTCACCCCAAAGAAGTATGTCTTGCTTAGCCTTGATTTATTTCCTATCACCATAATACTTCAAAAGTTTTATCTATTCAAGAAATGATCATCCAAGATCATTTGATCAGCTATCCTAAAAGTTAGAACTAGCATAACAACAAAACAGTTAACTTTGTAGTTTGTTGACTTTCTTACTGGTTCCAGTCATTGCCCTAATCCCAACTGCACTCAACATAGCTCCACTTACAGATTTAAAAATATATATTTTTATTGAAATAGCATTACATTTAACATCATGCAGGATTCAGATATATAAATTTTTATGAGCTTTGGTGTCAAATGGTCCGATGTCTGTGTCTACCCTGGTAGTTCCTCATTCATGATCTTGGGTGAATGTAACCTTTAAGCTTCATACTAGGACTTAGTTAAACCAGGACAATTGCAGCACCTATATTTTAGGATTGTTGTGGGGAGCTAAATTCATTTGCTTTTTTATTCTAAAAATACGTATTGAGTGCCAATTATGTACCTGGCATTTTTCTAGGCACTGGGACTACTTAATGAGAAAAATAAAAGAAACCTCTGCTTTCATAAAGCTAATAATCTAGTGGATACAAAACAATAAAAAAAATCAATAAGTAAAATATTGAATGTTAGAAAAGTATAAGTGCTATGGAGAGTATAATAGGGAAGGGGAAGTATGTATAGTAGAAATAAGAGATGCAATTTCAAACCAATTAGTCCAAGATGGGCTCACTGACAAGGTAATGGGAATGATGCTTGTGATGTTTATTGGGAGAAGAGAGATTCCTGCCTAGGAGCGATAGTGCGAAGGCTTTGTGTTTGAGGAACTGCAGAAGTTTCTTTAGACTAGAGGGGACTGGACGTATGGGAGATAATAAGTAAGGGAGGGACGTGGACAGCAGGTGGATGTAGGGCTTTGCAAGCTAGAGAAGCCACTTTGTCTCTGAGTAGTGGGAACCATTGATGGTGAGGTGATTCTTTTCCTTTTTAAAAGAATCAGTGCATTGAGAATAAATGAGATGTAACATGCAAGATATTTAGCATAGTGTCTGGTCCATCATGCACATTAGATAACTGATAACTGCTATTATTGATGGTGGTGTCAACATCATCATCATCATCACAATTTATTTTGATCTTGATATTCTGGTTCCTCAATCACCATGAGACAAATGGCAGGATGTGCGCCATGTTATATTTGGGGCCCTCTATCATCTTGCACCCAAGTTAAATCAGGAAGAGGAACTGATGCCAGCAAATTTCACACCTTGGGCCTGCCATTCAAAACATCTTCAGCTGTGTGACCCAAGTCCCCAGTCCTTCCACCCCCGCACCATAGCTTTCCCTTCACTGTTTATTAGGCCAAGCAAACAAGTCCAGCCATAAGTAGGGATTGTGGTGCAGAAACCAGATGGAAAACTTCTCTCCTGGCCCTGACATCTCTTTTGCACACCTCTGTTTCTGGTCTTAGCTTTTCTTCTTCGGTCTCCTTTCCTTGGTGTTACCTCATCACTAAACAGTGCTGAGACATGGGTGAAAATCACAACAGTATCTTATTCTTAATCCATGCCTTTCTCTTCAGAACCTCAAAATGCTTCTTGCCCCTTCTTGGTGTTCATGTTCCCTAGTCCAATTGACACATCTTGGCACTACATACAACACAAAACTCCTCATGGGTTTTTGTTCTCTGAGACTGGACAATCTCTAATTTGTGCTGTGTATTGTATCTGTTGACAAAATGATACAGAGACTTTTTTTCTAAGCTAAGATGGTCATGCAATGATCATGACATTTTTTTTCCAAGGTAGCAGTAGTGGTGGCATTTATAGTAATCATACATTGTGGAGTGTCACAGACCCCCAAGTGAATGACCTTACGTCTGTTGAACTTCCTATATCCCTTAATGGTTACACACACGCGCGTGCACACACACACACACACACACACACACACACACACAGCCTGCAGATCTGGTTTCCTTTAGTGGTACACAGCCTTTTAAAATATCTAACTTCGTTGACAACATGTATTATAAAAATCTGAGTTTTAAGGTTTTTCTACAAAAATCAGAACATTTGGCACTCCTCCACCCAAATCTCTCCATAGCAACCATCAGCTGGAGCTGTAGGCACCAACCCATTTGTGCTCAACCTTGACTGCACAATAGAATCACATGAAGTCTTTTCTCAAAAATACTGATGCCCAAGCCCTACAGCAGACCAATTAAAGCAACATTTGCAGCAACAGTGATAGCACCAAATGTTTACTTAGTACGTATTGGGTGCAGAAAATTACCCTGGAAAGAGAGCTAGTCTATAAAATATACTCAAGCTGGGGACAAAAGACTTGTATAAATAAAGTGATAAACAAGCACACAAAATAGAAAATATGCTCATTACCAGGTGAGCTGTCTCAAGTAATGGTTTAAGATTGCAGCATCTTAGAAACACCATGGTGGAGAGAATGGTGTTTATGTACCATTATATCTCTGTTCTACACCTTGCTGTCCTTTTTGCCCTTGCTTTTGAATGCTTCAGCACTTACTTCCAAAGAACAAGAACTATCTCTTACATAATCACAGTATAGTTATCAATCCCAGGAAGTTCAGCATCGATATGATACTACCTAGTAGACATTCTGTATTCAGATTTTGGCATTGTCCAATAATATCAGTGATCACAAAATTCTCCCCATTAGGATCCATTCGTGATACGTTACAGTTGGTTGTCTTCTCTCTTGTCTCCTTTATTCTGGAACAGTTCCCCAGACTTGCTTTGTTTCTCGACCATGACATCCAGGGAGGGTAAAGGCCATTTATTTTGCGCCGTATCTCTCTGTTTGTATTTCTGTTATATCCTCAATTCTAGATTCAGCTGATACATTTTTGAACGGGAGAGCACAGTGGCCATCCATGTCCTCAGTGCATATTATCAGGAAACATAGTGTCACTTTATCCCACTGCTGGGTGTGTTAGTTTTGATCATTTAGTTAATATGCTGTCTGTCAGGTGTTCCCTGTGAAAGTTGCTGTTTTCTTCTTGGTTGACTTTCTGCTCTGAGGCAGAACTTCCACCTTTCTCCTATTTATTTACGTACATATTTGTTTATATCAGTGTGGACTCATGGAGAAATCCTTCACCTTAGATCTGGAACTTTCTCTGATCTTCTCCTTCAAGAATCTCTGATAACCAATCAGAGCTTCTACAACAGGGTTTGGAGCTACCTGGGGTAGGGATATGGGAGGGTGGGTGGCCAGGAAAGTCTTCAGAGTCAGGGGATTTGTAATCTTGTTTCAAAATCAAGATCTTAAACCAGGACTTTTGGCTTTCTTCACTTTTGACTCTGTAATCCTTTTATTTATTTATTTATTTATTTTTGAGAACAGAAGCCCAGGCAGAACACAATGCAGCTCCCTCCCCTCTTCCCTTCAAGCTCTTTTCCTCCCACCCTCGGGTACTCTCAGTGGCCCAAATGTCAGTTCCACTATCAGCAGCGAAAATCTTAGCAGTAAGGACTGGAGAATGGTCTAAGAATTTGAAACTGTTTACCTTCCCATTATAGAAAGAAAACCCCATGGGTAGCTTCCTGATACTCCACCTGTTTTTCCAAAGTAAATGTGTTTCTAAATTGCAACAGCATCTGAAGTTCCTTTAAAACTCTTTATTTAGAAACTTTAATTAAGGTCAGTACATAAGCCTGTGATATTGTGGGTGGAGTACCTGTCCCCTTACTGAGAAGATGTAAAAAAAAAAAAATTAGCAGAAATTAGCAAGAGATTGAGGTGGCTTTGTTGCCATAATCTCAATAACTTTAAATTGTTATATGGACCTCCTTCATTAGATGGTGTTTTATTTAAGTGAGGAGATGGAAAGGTAAACTTACTTGACTAAGTGACTTGCTAGTAACAAGGTTTTATTGGAGTTTTTTTTTCTTTTTTACCATATCGAATTATCTGTCAAATACATAAAGTCAGATAAGTAAATGACAATATAAATTAACCTGTCTTTTCTTCCCTCTGTCAGTACAGATGGAACTTTGGTGGTATAGAAACTGGTACAAATCAGGAAAGTGATAAAATCATTAGAAACTACATGAAAGGCCTCCCTGGTGGCGCAGCGGTTAAGCGCTGCTCCGTGGAGCTGTCGGCAGTGGGACGCAAGTTCAACACCTGGCTGGGGAGATTCCCACATGGCACGGCAGACCTCTCCTGCCTTGCCAGCTGCTGCCCTCAGCAGTATACTTCAGTAGATCTGCCTGTTCTGCTCCTCACTCTGTCTCTGCCAAGTCTTGTGGGAATCTCCCCGGCTGGGGTTGGGCATCGAACTCGCATCGCCGCTGCCGACAGCTACCCAGCTCAGCGCCTAACCACTGTGCCACTGAGGAGGCCCTTAAATTGGTTCTATCATTGAGGTTTTCCTTTGTGCAAATATGTCCAGAGGATAAGAATCCACATACTACTTTTACTTTGCATATTCACTGATACATCCAATTTTTCTATTCTCCTTGATAGGAGAATTTGCCCATTGAATTTATCATAAAAGAGAAAATGGAGTATCTAGATATTTATGAATCCATGAATGAATAAACTAGAATTCATGAATAAATACATTATTAGATTATTTTCAGTAACTTTTATTTATCTAGTTGTGAAAGCTATCCATGCTTATAATGGAAACTTTAAAGAAAAAAAGTAAAGTTTAGAATTTATAGAGTGAATCCTTTCACCCTGAAATGATTCAGTTTACAAACACACAAGTTAGTGTGTGTTTCTTATTTCACATTATTTCACATTATTAGGGCAAATACTTTTTAGATGTCTTTGTATTTAAATCTTGTTGTACATTTTTGGTTTTTTCCTTGGAGCTCCTATGCTCTCTTGGAGCTAAAGCAGAAACAAAGTTAAGAATTCATTTCCTAGAGAAGTGATCCATTTCAGCACCATTAAATTCCTCAACACCTGTAACCCCTTTTGTTAAAGGAATGATCAGTTATGTTTACATCCCTTCCTTAAACCACAATCTTGTCCTTTCAACCATAACCAAACTGGACAACTGTGCTTGGTCCAAAACATATTTCCCTTCTTTGGGTGGATGGTAAGCCAAGATGGTAATTTGCCCAAAAGTGATCTAAAGGCCTTTAGTAAGGAAACATAGTTGATAGGATGGCCTTTTAAAATAAAAGTTTTAAGGTGAAATTTGTTTCTGTTTTAGAAAAATAATGTTTATTCTCACATATCTTATCTAGTTCCTTCCAACATGTTTGCTAGCTCTCCTGCAAAAGCAATTTCAATGAACTGAAAAAGACTTCACGCCATGAAAAGACAGATAAAGGAAACTCAAGACTCAGAACTCCTTTATCACAGTGATGCACATGGATGCTAACACCATTCTTCATTGTCAGTTGCAGAATCCTTTGTTCCTCTTTCAAAAAGTGTCTTTTTGTTTCTGAGAATGAGCTGGCTCTCTCTCTCCCAGCTGTGGGAAATGCAAGAGAACTTCATGAAAATTAAGAGTATGTATGGCTCTCTGTAAGGGTAGAAGTAAGCTCATGTCACTGAGTCACAGTGGCCATCTGCTCTGCTCCCACGTGCACTGGTGCTGTAGACATCATTACTGTGGGCAGACAGGAAGTGTCTCTCTTACAGAGCTTCCAGTGGCAGGAAAGGTGACCAGCCATTTTTCTCTTGCCCCTGCCTGACACAATACTGAGTAACTTCGGAAGCATTTTTTAAGGACTTGTTCTGGAAAAGATTTTGACAACTTATAAGGATACATACACTATCCAAAGTTAACATTAATGTGTGGGGTAGGGCGGGGTAGCAAGTAGGCAAAGGAGAACAAAGATAGTGCGAACTGGAGATTAGGCTAATATGCAAAAGTACACCTTTATTCGTTCAGTAACTTTCTGTTGAGGGCCTCATACTTGCCAGTATCTCTCAAAGACAATATTTTCAAACTTGGTCACAACACATTAATGGTTCATGAAACCATTTTAGTGAGTGACCACCATTTGTAATGGAATAGGATATGAAGGTTAGGACAGAATAGACTAGAAACTATCAGAGGGCAAAGCAATGTTATTATTTGGTAAAATGAATGCTTCAAATTATCGTGTGTGTTTGTATACTGAATCATTTCATAAAATGCATTTCATACTGTCGCAATAGTAAAAAAAACCTTGAAATCTATTGACTCAGATATATGCAAATTTAAGGTTCAGTTTTTTAGAAAGCAGTGGGAAGGGAATGAGAACTTTTGTTGCTCATCTCCTAAAACTATACACCAGAAAAATAATTCTCCTGTTCTTCACAAGAGGAAAATACATAACATTGTAAACAACCTCTATAGAAAAACCTGGCAACTTAAGGCTGTTTTTCTCAACCTTTTAACTTCCTCCACTGCACATAGGGTGACCACATAGCTCTACATGCTACAAGATGTCTGAAAATTACCCTGATGTGTCTTTTGGTGGCTGTAACATTCCTTATCATATATGTCTGTGTTCTTGTGAATCCTAAGTAGGAAAAAACACTTAATTTTTTGTAAAATATTATTTCTTTTGAAGCAAAACTTACATACATACATTTCATTAAAACATACAGTAAAACACATGCATCATTCAACTAAAAATGGTGGTCACTTCCCTAGGATGGTTTCATGAACTATTAATATGTTGCAATGAAGTATACAAGTCTTTAGCACACAGCTTGATAAATTTTCAAAAAGTATGTACACTGATGTAACCTCCATTTAGATCAAGAAAGGAGCATTGACAGACAGCAGCAGATATCCCAATGTGCCATTCAGTTCCTCCCTGAGACTGAATCGTCCTGTGTTGGAATAATCTGGAGATTATTTTGCTTCATTTGAATCTGAATATGAAAGTTTCATGTAGAATGTACTTTCTGGTCTGTGACTTATTTTGTTCAATAATATGTTTGTTAGACTGTCCATTTTGACTTGTATTCCATTGTATGATTATATTACAACTTTTCATCCGTTCTATTGATGATCAGTATTTGAATATGCCCAGTTATTGGCAACTCTGAAAAAATTTAACTATGGATACATTTGTATAGGATTTTTGGTGAATATGTGTATGTATGCATTTCTGTAGGGTTTAAGGATGAAATTGGAGTTCAGTTTATATATTATGAGCTATATAATATATAATGTGTATATCTGTATATTTTATTTTTAAATATTTATATAATATACAGTATATGTAATATATAAATATATATATACACACAAACACCATCTTCAGGAGCTATCATGGAGCAAAGTGATTTCACTCCTACCAATTTTTGTGTGTCTTCCCCAATACTAGGTATTGGAAGTATTTTTTATTTTAATCATCTGTTCAGTGTGTATATATATTTCCTTGTGATTTTAATTTGCATTTCCCTGATAATGAGGTTGAGCACTTTTCTACATGTGTGTTTGCATTTGAATATCCATTCTTGTAAAGAAATTGACTTTAATATAACCTAATTTTTTTTTTTACTGGTATTTATTTCCTTTTTTGTTTTTTTTAGTTCTTTTTTTCCTTTATATATTTCCATTCTCCTATATTTTTAATGCTTTATGTCCTACTTAAGAAAATTTTCTTTAAACTGTGTTGTATATGAAAAAGAAAAAAAAACTTTGCTTTCCAGGAAATCGTTACAATTTTCACCTGTATTACCTTTTATTAATTTTTTTTCTTTAAATTTTTTATTTTTTTTATTTGTGTCTTTTACATTACTGTATATTCCCCGTAGGTTTCCCACCACCAGTTCACCCATGAACCATCACCACAGTCCCCTGTGCTCCCCTCTCCCCCATTCTGAGCCCCAATCCTCCCCCCTCTCTCACTGGTTGACACTCTTGTATTTGGTTCCCCTATATTCCTGTTATAAGTGAGACCATTCGATATTTTTCTTTTTCCTTTTGGCTTATTTTGCTGACCATGATCCCTTCTAGTTCCATCCATGTTGCTGCAAATTGCATGTGTTTATCTTTTTGAATGCTGAATAGTATTCCATTGTGTATATGCACATTAAAAAAACAGGCAACAACAAATGCTGGCGAGGCTGTGGAGAAAAAGGAACTCTTCTACACTGCTGGTGGGAATGCAAACTGGTCCAACCACTGTAGAAAGCTGTATGGCGTTTCCTCAAATTAATAAACGTGGAGCTACCATACGACCCAGCAATACCACTTTTGGGAATCTACCCAAAGGACAAAAAAACACTAATCCAAAAAGATACATGCACCCGTATGTTTATTGCAGCACTATTTACAATAGCGAAGATATGGAAACAACCCAGATGCCCAAAAATAGATGACTGGATCAAGATGTATTACCTTTTACATTTAGAACAACAATCATCTGGAATTGATTTTTCTATGTCATGTGAAGTTCACCCACCATCATTTATTCAAAATATCACACTTTCCTCACTGCAATGCAATGCTGTCTTTAATGATTAATGATAGTGTCTGGGTGGGTCTGTTTCTGGACTCTCTTTTGAGTTCTTTTGATCTATTTGTCAATTCTGTGTCAATGGCATCCTGTGTTAATTAATATAGATTTATGATCCTGTAACCTGTGGTGTTGAGCCTCTGATGTTCTTCTTCAGTGATGCTTTGTTTATTCTTGACTCGTTGCTTCTCCACATAAATTTTAGAGTTAATTTACTAACTTCCACTAAAAACATACTTACAGCTGGTTGATAGGGGTCATATTGAATATGCTGATTTGAGGAGAATTGACAACTTTAATATGAGTTTTTCTATCATGTGTTTCAGCTGATAATACCATATCTCTTCCTTCTTTATTTTTAGTAAGATTTTGTAGTTTACCATATAGAGCTCTGGTATGTCTTTAGATTTATTTTTAGGTATTTGGTAATGTTATGTTAAAAAAAATTACAATTTACTAAATTTTATTTTCTACATGGTCTGCTGTTGGTACCTTTTACTCAGTGGCCTGGCTAAATTCACTTCTTACTTTTAACAATTTTTCTATAGATTATTTTGTTTCTTCTCATATACACTTATGATGTCAGAAAATATTCATGGTTTTATTTTTTCCTTTTTTTTTTTTTTTAGTCTTTTGTTTTCCTTATTGCAGCGTCCATGTCCCCTAGTATAAAGTTGAAAAGAGATAGTTTTAGAATGTATTCTTGGTCTAGGAGGGAAGCTTTTAATTTTCATCATTAAGTAAGATGTTTATTATAAAATTTTGTCATATTTAGAAAGTTTCCTTCCAATTTTAGTTTGCTGAGGATTTTTATCATAAATAGATTTGAGTGATACCAAATCTTTTCCTTCATCCATTAAGACTATCATTTTTCCATTTTTATATTAATAGAATGCTTTGCATTGGTTAATTTTCCATATTAAACCAATATCGTATTTCTGAAATAAATCCCTCTTGCTCATAATGTGTTTTCCTTTTAAAAATATCTCAGGATTTAGATAAAACCCACAGAATCACAAGCAAGTATAAGTTCCTCATATGACTTCCCCAACAACCCTTGTGATTAAACAGAATCTTCTGCCTATATGGCCTTCCCCTTTATGCCCTTAGATAACACCCCCATGGAACTTATTAAAACCCCTGTCATTCAAACACATGCAATTTGCAGCAACATGGATGGACCTAGAGGGGATCATGATCAGTGAAATAAGCCAGAAAGAAAGAGAAAATTATCAAATGGTTTCACTTATAACAGGAATACAGGGGAGCCAAATAAGAAAGCGACATTCAGCAGGGAAGGAGGGGAGGGGGAGGGCTGAAGAGGGGGGAAGAGGGGAGCATGGAGGACTATGGTGATGGCTCCACGGGTGAACAGGTGGTGGGCAACTTATGGGGAACACACAATAATGTAAAAGATACGGATAACAAAAATAAATATTATATTTTAAAAAATAATAATAAAAAAAGAATTAAAACAAAATCACTCTGTAATCAGATAGTACTATTCTGAAACAATGGATTATATATTAATTTTTATAACAGTTTTTTATAATTGTTTTTATAACAGTGATACTATTTTGCTGGAAATGATCCAGTAGAGTGGGAGAAATTGGTGGTGATTTATTGATTAATTTGATAAAAGTATGTATATTGAAAAAAAAAAACCCTGTCATTTTTGGTTTGAGTTGATCAATCCATCTTTAATCTGGGAACCCCAAAGCACACTGCCTATGGACCCTAATAAAAGCCTCAGTCTTGCCTCAATCTCTGCCTGTACTCTGCCCAGACCTCCCTGCCTAACTCCTCCAGTCGTGCCTTCTACTTCCTCTAGGACCTGTGAGTAATAAGCTTCTCAATTTAAAAAAGTATATCTTAGAATTCCACTTACTAGTATCTTGTTTTCTACTTTTCTCCTAAATTCATGAAAGGTATTAGTTTGTATTTTCTTTTCTTGTAATGTTCTTGTTTAGTTATGGCATCAGGGCTAAGCTAACCTCATAAAACTACAAGAAATAACAGTTATTGTTTTAAACTGTGATATTTGGTTAGATTTACTGTGTTTCTATTGCTCCTTGTTCCTTTGTCCATTTGCAAGTTTCCTTCTGGGATCTTTTTCCTTCTGCCTGAAACACACTCTTTAATATTCTTCTTGGCTTTATCTGCTGGTGGAAATTCTCTTAGGATTGTTTGTCTGAAAAAGTCTTTATTTCATCTTCAGTTTTTAAACAGCTTTTTGAGGTTTCATTGATATAAAATAAACTGATATATTTAAAATATGTAATTTGATATTTTTATTTATGTATTCACCATTAAAACATCACAATAGTCAATGTAATAAATACATCTATTCCCTCAGAAGTCTTATAATGCCCCATTTTGATTGTGAAAGTACAGAACATTACTTTGGGAGCACTTAGAACAAATCTACCTTTGCTTGGATTCAGCATGGGACTAGGCAAATATCTTCCAATTTCCTAGGCCAGTGTAATAATAACACTAGGATAATAACATAACGTAGTAACTGCTAACGCTTACACCATGCTTACGTGTTCCACACATTATCCTAAGCACTTTACACATCTTAATATCTATTTTATTTAATTATCATTAGATCTCTGCAAATTAGGCTTTGTAATTGTCCCCATTTTACCACTGAGGAACCTGAGGCATGCACTAGGTGCCTCTAAATGTGTATCTCGAGACATAATCAAAAATGTCTATCAGTCAGCTGGTGAAAGTCTTCTATCTGGGAATTTACCAGTGTCTCAGTATCAAACACAGATGTGTTACTTTTTGATCCCTTTGTCTTATTTTGCTTTTGGAAAATCTAACGAAGTATACAGAATAAAATTTAGGGCCTCCCTGGTGGCGCAGCGGTTAAGCGCTGCCCTGTGGAGCTGTCGGCAGCGGCGACATGAGTTCGACGCCCGGCCTGGGAGATTCCCACATGGCGGGGCAGACCTCTCCTGCCTCCCCCGCTGCTCCCCTCAGCAGTATGTTTCCGTCTATCTGTCTGTGCTGCTCCCCACTCTGTCTCTGGTGAACCCTCTCGCCGCCCCGCTCCTCTGGCCTGCACCCCAGCTTGTATGCATAAATAAATAAATCTTTAAAAAGAAAAAAGGTAAAATTTAAATCACCAATAACCCAACCACCCAAAGACAACCACTTCTAGCGACTAATCGTTTATCTTTTCAGTTATTTACCATTACAGATAACACCATAAGACCATCTTTGTCACTAAACTTTTTGTTTAACTGTAATCATTTATTTAAGATAAATAAGTAAAAATGCAGAATAAAAGAATATAAAAAACTTCAGGCTTTTGATGCACTTGCTAATTGTTTACTAGTATGATAAGGAGGACCTTGGGGAGGGTGCACAGTAAATAGATGGATGTCAAAGTCAGCACATGAAATAAAGAATATTCCAGTCCAGAGTACTGGCAAGAAGCCACCAAAGGATCTCTGATATGATGATTTTGTATTCTCTGTTAATTTTTTTCATTTTAGAAAGAGAAAATAGATTTTAAATGTTTTAATTAATAGTTTTGTTTTGGTATGTACCACTGAGGTTAGTAGGTACCAATTTGGAAATATATAATCTTTTATTGTTTGTTAGATGTTTGGTTTTTATTATTACTTTTTTTACTTTCATTGTTTGTTTTTATTGTTATGTTGCTCCAGTTTCAGTTGTGTTCACTAGGTCATTATAGAGTTTGTTCTGGTATGTCATCTGGACTCATAGCCTCAACACCCAGAATCTTCTGTTGTGCCTTTATGGGTAGTTATTTCTCTGCCATGCTTTGTTTGGAGATCCTCTGGGGTAGCTCCCAGGAGTCATGAATGCCATCTTTGTTGAAAGGGGCAGGAGAGAGAATAATCTAATTCTACCAAAGAAAGACAGAAAGCTGATCTTGTGTTTCCATTGCTGTTGGAAAAAGAACAGTAAATGACAGCAAAATTGAATAGCTTGATACTTGCACGGTATTAATTACCCAACGGAAGAGATGTGTTGAGAAGGAGAGTGAGGATTTGATCTCTGCCTTTCAGTTTTCAGTCATTGTCAACGACGAAGTACAAAAGTTGGCTCAGCAAACTTTGGCTTCATCCAAGATACTAGGGAGAAAGCCAAGAGTTTTTTTTTCTCCTGCTAAGTTGCTCAGATTGATCTTTTGTGGATATGTTTACATTGGTGAATAAAGTCAGAGTACTTTAGTCATTTTGCTACTGTCATGTTTTATAAGCTATGGGTTTGGCCCTTTTAGTGAGTAATGAACTCAATTTGGCAGGTCATTACTAACTTTTCTTAATGAAATTTTACATATAAAATAGAATAGGACTGAGCTTAGAAGAGAAAATGTACGCATGCATTACATAAGTAGACTTTTATTTTATGGAAGTTTTGTTTCAGTTAGATGTACATACCTATATAAAAGTGTATGTGTTATAAATTAACAAACAGTTTTTGTGTGGATCATGGTGAAATAATCACTACTAGGAATTTTTTCACTAGCAATGACTTTTTATTTTAATTTTCTGGTAATTTTTATTTATTGAGGCATCACTGAACTACCAACACTGTATATAACTCAAAGGTATAGGATCACAGCTTTTCAGGTTGTGTCTGTTGCCACACTACACCACCACACCAAGGTACCCATAATGTTCCACCATAGTCCATTGGGTCCCCTCCTCCCTTTGCTCTCCTCCTTTCTCCTCCACCTCCTGTAACCTCAACTTTACAATCAAATTTGTAAACTTGTTTTTTGTTTGGTTTTGTGTGTTCTTTGTTTTGTTTCACTATATACCACACCTGAGCTAGACCGCCAGTATTTGTCTTTCTTCTCCTTCTGGTTTATTTCACTTAGTGTAATCCTTTTCCATCCATAATGTCACAAATAGCAAGAATTCATCTTTTTTTTAATAGCTAAGTAGTATTCCATTGTGTATATATAACACATCTTCTTACTCCATGCCTCTGTTGTCATTTAATAGCTTTGCTATTGTAAGTAGTGTTGCAATATGTAGGAATGCATATTTCTCCTTTGAATTAGTATTGTGTTCTTCAGGTAGATAGCTAGGAATAGAATTGCTGGAGCCTATGGTAGATCTATTTTTAATGTCTTGAGAAACTTCTGTACTATTTTTAACAGGGCCTAGATCAGTCTACATTCCCACCAAGAGTGTATTAAGGTTTCTTTTCCTCCACATCCTCACCAACACTTGACATGAGCCATTCTCACAGATGGTATCTCATGGTGGTTTTGATTTGCATTTCCTGGATTATAAACGACAACAAACATTTTTTCATGTTCCTGTTGGCCGCCTAGATGTCTTCTTTGGAGAAGTGTCCATTTAGCTTGTCTGCTCAGTTTTTATTGGCTTTTGTTTTCTTGGTTTGTTTGTTTGTTTGTTGTTAAGTTGTATGAGTTCTTTGTAGGTCTTGGATAATAACCCCTTGTCAAATACATAATGTACAAATATTTTCTTCCATTCAGAGGTTTCTTTTCAATTTAATGATAGTTTCTTTCATTGTGCAGAGGCTTTTTTGTATGATATAGTCTCCTTTGGTTTTTACTTTTGTTTCCCTTGCCATTGTAGTCAAATCCCTAAATACCTCCATGATGAAATCAATGTCATGGAGTGTTTGCCTATGTTTTCTTCTGTATAACGTTCAAAACATAGTTGTTTGTGTTTCATTGAATAAGCCAAACTTTAGAGTATGGGATTAAAGTGATAAAGTCTTCATATTGATATGGACAGGAATTATTTTCTCGCTGATCAAGATTTCAAGCAGAAAAAAAATTTAGCTTTTCTGAATCTGTCATCACTATGGTCTTATAAAGAAAGCAACTATGATAAAGACCACTTTCCAAATGTCAAATGGAAAACATCCCAAGATTGGAGAAACATCATAATTGCATTCAAAAACCAACCCCCAATCACCATGCTTTGACAGGGAGATAACTTCTGGCAACACCACGTACCTGTTGGCCTGTGGTCACGTTAAGAACTAAACAGTGAAGACACTAGTGGTTCTTATGATAACATGAGTTAATTTTAAAACTTTGCTATGATGAATTGATAATAATAGAGTAAGTTTTCATGTCTCCAGTTCACTACTCCCCAATTCAACTAAATTTAAATCTTTGTTAATTGCTTCTAGTTAACATTAAGTAGATTCATGATCTTGAGTAAAACCTAGCTAGCAGCCCAATTGTATATAGGTCAGAGTCCCACATTAGGAAATACACAATTAAATACATATATAGAGGTCATATATAATACAGTTCATCAAACATATTAATTCATTAGAATTCAACCTAACGAAGCTAAAGAAAAGTCAACAAATAAAAATAGTTGCTTTAGAAAACATAGTGGCTATCTGGGGTGCTATATAGAAGTTGGAGATTGTGTTAGCAATAAGCAAAGCAGTAAGCAGAGGTTGTGTTTGATTAGTGATATCTGTGGTGAACTTGGGAGGGAGGGCAGTGGTGATATATGTGTTTATCTTGGAACTTTTCAATTTGGTAAATTGTGGTATCTTGGAAACATGAGTTGCTCCTCCACTTTATAAAGAGAGGGAAATAAGCTCTTTAGTGAGAGGAACTGCAGTGTTACATGACAAAAGAATAGATACAGAGAGGAGTGAATAAAGTAAGCCTTTCATACAATGAAATCAGTCTTTCTCAGGCTCCATAAGATTCAGTGGGAGACCTGAGACTAAAGAGACAAGTAGTTAGATAAATGATAGGCAGGTAGGTAGATAAACTTTTGCCATAATATTAACCTTTCAAAATTAAAACTTTGAATATAACATACATTATTGCTACTTTGATTTGTACAGTTCACTTGTACATAGTTACCACTGGAAAAAAAATAGACCAAGTGAAGTGTTGTTTATAAATAACGTATTAGTAAACCAAGTTAAAGGGACTTGATTTATCCTTTAACCTACAATTTGCATTAATTGGAAGCCCTCATGGGAAAGTATGCCAACCTCACTTGAGGTCAGATGGCTTAACAAAATGAACTGTTTCATGCCTCAAAATAAATGTATTCCAAATATAAATATGAAT
This sequence comes from Scalopus aquaticus, assembly GCA_004024925.1. NCBI lineage: Eukaryota > Metazoa > Chordata > Mammalia > Eulipotyphla > Talpidae > Scalopus > Scalopus aquaticus. Next base: position 9,359 of record PVIJ01006360.1, on the reverse strand, counting down.
CAGCTACTAAACAATTTTTTTTAAATGAAAATAACCACGCTGTTAATATGTTTGTGCCCCAATTAAAAATGTGTAAAAAACACACATCCAGCACTAAAGTTGTCCTGGGGAGTGATTCTCATTTTTGCTTTGAATCTCATATAAGCAAAACTGGTCAGACTTCTCTGAGCCTTAAGCAAATCACAGTTCCCCGTTTTCTATGGAGAAGAATAATTTAAAATGGGTGTATTTAAGATGGAAGGGTCTGTGGCTTGACCTTGCTCCTTCAGTTTTCCTTTGCTAGGAAATCACTTTGAATTTGTCTACTTGGAAAACTTTAACTTGGTTTGTGCTTGGATTGAGGCATATCATGAAAGAGATACTGTCTGTTGGTATTATGACAAACTTTGGAAGCCACCTTGAAGACACTGTTTTTCTATTTCATTCTTTACAGTTTTATCTATCATACCTAAAACTACTCTCAGAAAATCAGAGTGAGGCCTGTAATGGCATAAGCCTAGGCAAAAGTTCTGGCTAGCCTCTGAATTACTATTTGACTTGGACAAAATTGTAAACCTTTCTCTCCCTCTCTTTTCCTCACCTGAAAAATGAAGTTACTAATAATATCCATCTGATATGATCATTGTAAGAATTAAATTAACTGAAATTAGGGTAAATACATAGCATAACTCAGCCCATCAAATAAACTTAGTGAAATTTATGCATAAAACATATATTATTATTAATCATTATGTGAGAATTTTTAGGATTTCACTGAGTCAAATTCACATCTATTCGTCAATGTCTAAATCAGATTAAACCCTCAAAAAGTAAACTGTACTCATATAAGAGATGTTAGTGGCAGGGATGCTGGTGTGTATTGACTCATATTTGCCATAAAGCACAACCACAGTTATAAGCATGAGCTGCTTTCTGAGCTTGGCGTTGTAGGCTTTGAGTCTGCTTCTTCAGTGGCTGGGGTCTCAGTCTTATAATATCAGTTTCTGATTGTGTAGAAAACAATGAGGTGATGTTAACATCTTGGGATTTGGAGGTTTATGATAAGAGTAGTGAGAGAAACTTTGGAGAAAAATAGATAAATACAACCCAAAGTCTTCCTTAATGTTTTAAAAGGAATGAAAATCAATAATCTACAGATCTGTTTTTAACAACTATTCTTTGCCTTTCCCACCTTGAATGTCCATTCTGCTTGGAATCATAATGTAGATGAGGCAGCATTAACACACAGCAAGGCAGCATCTTGAACTCAGTGTGAGTAGCAGAGGAAATTCACACATCACACGTATGCACACCCACACATAACCAACAATCACTTTAATGATATAACAAGTGCTTTTATGGTGCCATAAATGTTGGTGTTGGGTGAAAAGACAATGACTGAGCACAGATTTATTCAGTGTGGCAGTTAAGTTAGAGAATGAGCTCTTACCAATCAACATAGTTAGCTCTTACATGCTTAATGTTGAATCAAAATTGTAGAAGAGATTCACAAAGAGACTCAAACCAAGATTCATGTCATATAGGTAAATTAAAAACATGAACACTGTTATTGCATAGATGCACATATTATATAAAAGTGGCTTTAAAAAAGTGAACTGAAAAGATACCAAAAAAGCATGGTCTGGCCTTGGAGTGGGGTTGTCTAGGAGATTATACTTACGCTGTATTTTCTTTTTGATTAAAAAAAAGAGCAAACATGACAAAGTATTATCAATGTCTGTTCTGAGTAGCAAGAAATCAGACATTTGTTCTAGTAACTTCTGTTTTGCCATGATTCCTAAGCTTCCCACAATGGCAATTGTGGAGCACAGTTCACATACAGCAGCTTTTGTGCCATGCATACAGATGCTCGGAGACGTGGTCAGCTGCTCCAGCAGGTGCCACAGTCTGCATCTCTCTCATCTAGTTTATACCTATGGAAAGTGTCACCAGTATAAGTACATTTAACACAATCTACACCACTCTACAGCTTCCTATCGAATGCAAACCCTAATAAATTACCTGTCCTGCTCCATGCGCAGTGCCCCTATTCATTGAGGCAGGGTCGCAGCTTTTAAGAGCTATCCCCAGGACCTTCCTCTGAGATCCCCAGCTGGACCCGCTCTAGCACAAACTCTAGAGGTTGTTTAAGGTTCACGCTTGCCTTTTAGTCACTTTCCCAGGTTGAGACGCCAAAACTCCTGAGTCCTGTCCATTGCCTATAATGTGTTCTTACAGCTCTTGTGTTAAAACCCCTTCCTTTGAAACCATCTCCCCTTTAGAATGAGATTTTATCTAAATCTATTTGCATTTATTAAAAAATCAGAGACAGCTCTGTAACCAGACCCTATTTAAACACAGAAAGAAGAGTGACTGAAGATTAAGCAAGTGTTGGGAAACAACAACCAAAAAAAAAAAAAAAAAAAGCACCTCTATTTATCTTCTCGTGTTTCCTTTTTCCAGATCTGTGGTTTCCCTCCACTGGCCGTCCTGCATGGGTGCCAAGTTCCACACGTGACTGAATGGATCAGAAGGTCAGATACCAAGTTTGATTTGGCTGTTTGCAGACTTGTGATTTTTCTGATTGTACTTTTTAGCATTATGAGAATTATCTTCTAGAGTGTGGTGGTGTTGCTGTTATGATTTAGTAATAGATTTTGAACTCTGTGGGTATTCAGGAGAAATGAAAATGAGCTATAATATATAATGGAGAAAAGGAATGATCCACATTCATTTGGGGAAGAAGAGCAATACTAAGGCAGGATGAGAGTGGAGTTGATTTTTCATTTGTCTGTGGAAAACCTGTCCTGGCTGAAGATGTATCAGCCCTCGCTAGACTGCCTTCTCTGAGTGCCACAAAAGGCATAAGAATTAGATGAGCCATGGGGAGAGCAGGTCAGGTGGGCTGTGAGCACCTGCGCAGTAAAACTCTGCATTCTTCACTGAATAGGCCCTCTCTCATCCCCAGATGTTTGCTAACATCTAGCAGCCTGTTTGCAACCCTGAGTTTTAGTTAGGAACCCCGTTTGTTTACATTATTGTAACAACGCTTTCCTTTTGTCTCTGCAGTTAAGATTGTGTCAGCACTTTCCCTTCTGTGTTTATTATTTTTAGCTGTTTAAAAGTTAACCATGAAAAAAAGGCTTTCTGGCTGTAAGGTGACATTCAGGCTTGGCCAAGGTCTGGTGGAGTCTATAGAAATGCTCGCTGGCTGTGGAGTAGGGTCTTGTGAATGCAGCCTTTGTGCCTCCCCTTGCCTAGGGCCTCTGGCCTATTGTCCAGGCGCCTCAGGTAGGGTGGCTCTATCTGATTGTAACTGGTGCTAATATTACAGGGCTCAATGCCCAGCCCTTCCAGCCCTCCCTGGGGGCCCCAGTCTGGCTGCCTGTCTCCCAGCCCTTTCTCCAGGGGACCAGCCACAGCTCTCATATCAGAAAACACTATTTGTAATTTATAGAATGCTCAAGCAAAAAGGATCAGTAGGGATCATCTAGACCTGGGTCCTCTATTTATACACACACACACACACACACACACACAAACACACACACACACACACACACACATACGCAGAGAATCCTTTTCCCAAGTGAAATCTTTCAGTGAGGTCCAATTTAAGACCTGGAAAAGTACATCTGTCCTGTTTGAAGGTAAGAAGAGCCTCAGCAAACCCCTCTTCTGCCTCTTCCTCACCTCCCCCCAATTAAGGTGACTTATGGGGTTCCCTACTCTCCCAGAAACCTAGGATTCTCAGAATATTTGCACACTGTTCTTACAGAGCCATGCCCTCATTTACAGATAAGGAAACTAAGAGGTGAGTTTTGTAGATACTTAAAACTTGTGCCATTGGACACTGAAGATTTCATGCTGTCTTAATCCATTTTTATGTAGTTTTAGAAAAGGCACAACGTATGTATGGTAAAAGGAATCACAATAGTGGTAACCTAGCAGGGAAGAGGGCATTGAAACAGCAAAAGGGAATTTTCTGGAGTGATGGAAATGTACATCTTTATTAAAGTGTGGGCTACATGGCATTCATTAAAAGTCATCTGTCTTTTTTATTGTATATAAGTGATTCTCTTTAATGTATTGGTTATCAGAGGAGATAGGGGGTAGGGAAAAAAAGGGGGAGGACATTAGTACGACAGTTTGGATGGAGGATGAGTGAAGCCTGTGCACAACTGGACATGTGAAAATATAGACCCCAAAATATATAGTTATGTAAATGACTGACAAATTAATAAAACTAGAGAAAAAATAAATTATGCCACCATTAAAAAATAAAAACAAGGAGAGAAAATAAAGCAAAAAAAAATCTCTAGATGTTTAGTGAATGAAAATTGTCCTGAACTTCTTCAAATCCTGACAATATCAATGAACTTACATGAAGCTGTGTGGACTATGAACTGAGCTGGTCCCAGGCTGCCATGCAAAGGGTGAGGAGACAGGCAGTCTCACTGCTCTTCTAACAGTTTTTGTTCAATGATCACCAAAACCAGAAAATAAAATGCTCAGAAAACTCCGGACAGTGGAACCACTGAATACTTTTGGGGTCTTCTAGCCTATAGTGGCTAGAATGGTGCTAAAAGGGAGCTCTGGGAGTGGGAAGCCCAAATATACTTGATTCTTGCATTTCTTTGACCTGGACTTACTGATAATACTTAGGAAATTCTTCATCACTTTTTGAGCTATCATCTGTCTAATGCTTTTCCATGATGTAGAAAATGCAAGATTTCTTCTCACATATTTTAGCAGAGTGGAACTTCTGGTGACTGAAGCTAAAAGGCGGGGCTCAAGTGCACCTGTGACATTGACCACTGCTAGCTTCAGGCTTGTTGGATTAGCCATGTCACATGGAAATAGCCTTGTACCTCTATCCTTGACTTAGGACATTTGACCCTCTCGAAAGCACTTTCTGCTGAAATACTTTAAACCAACCCTATTTAATTTTTCCATTTGTGTGTTTTAGAACTCTAACAGAAATCTGTAAGGTAATCAGTTGGGTTGAAATGAAACTAAGAACTAGGCAAGGGCAGATAAGACTCAGCAACCAGCTCTGCCTTCTAGAACCTGGTGAGAAAACAAAGGCTGGGACGAGCGAGAAAAATGTCTTTGAAAAGGAGATGGTGACAGTGTGAAGAAATAGTAAGAGAGGGTCATATGGAGTTGGAGCAGGAAGGTTGTGAAGATACTAGATTGTTCCAGCCTTTAAGTCTATGATGTTACTTTTCTTCAGAAAGGACAAACTATCTACTAGTTGAGTGATTTCTCAGCAAAGGGTCAGGCCTATTTAACTCGAAGATGGACCCACATTAACAAAAATTTAGTTCACTAATGAAGTTATGGCAAAACTGAGTCATTCATAAAAAAGAACATTTTAAATAACCACACATTTTTAACCCACACAGACTGTCCTTTGCCTACATATACACACACATTTCCTAATTGAATCAAATTCATTTAGCTAGATTTTAGCCACCAATTTAATGTGCATAAGAATAGAAATGATATTGTACAATAAAAGAATATGAGCAGAATTTGCTTTTTGGTAATTCTGGGTCCATTTGAAAGGAACTGTTTTGTCAAGTCATTAGAGTCAACTTATCCAAATGCAAAGTAACAAGACAATTGTGTGTTGACTCCATTCCAGTGATTCTCCTGGAGCCAATATTACTGAAAATTATGCTTGCATACGTTTTTGTACAACTTTTCTCCTTTCCATAGCACTTTTTACCTTTCCACATACAAGATCATATATATAGTGTTAATTGTCACTGTCCACTATGACAATTTTATGGCAGGGACACAGGATCTCTGTCTTATATGTGGGGTGTGTGTGTGTGTGTGTGTGTGTGTGTGTGTGTGTGTGTGTGTATGGGTGTGTGTATCCCAAACATCTAGAATAATAATGCCTGACACCCGGTAGGTGTTAATACCTACTCACTAAATTATTATTGCCTTCATAGTATTATCCATTGTTCTAGAGTTTCAAATTTTAATCCATATAAATTATCAGCCTTTCCTTTGCAATTTCTTCCACTAATTTTATACCTCGATATCTTCTTCACATATGGAGGTCAATTAAATATTCAACTGTGTTTTCTTTAGTTTGTCTTTTGTTTTCTTAAAATACTTGCTCTTTCAGCCATCCAGCATTCATTAGATTTTATAATGTGTGATGAGGCTTTAACTAGATATTTCTTCCAAATTGTCAATTTTCCTCATTTCTAAAGCTGCTCATCTCTCCCTCATTACTTTATAAGGTCACCTATTACAATCCTACATTAAATTCATACAATACGGTCTGATTGGAAGCTGGTATAGTTCAATAGAACTCAGACTGTTCTATTATATGATGAATGTTTCAAACCCTTGATGTTTGGATTTGCAAGTAGTTTTATAGCAAGTCTTTCTTAAATTGGACACAAAATTAAAATTTCCTAATTCTTAAATGCATCTCTTAGAAATGAGAGAATAAGGGAGGTCCTTAACATTCACTGAGATGAGCAATATAGTTCATCAAAAAATGCTCATGTCTTTCACAAAATGGGCAAATTACCTTGCTTATTTTCAACACAAGTTTTGTAATTGCTGATTTCTAACTTGTGGTGACTTTCATGAATGCCCTCAATGACTGGACACGTCTTCTTGAAATGTGAGGAGGTCATAGGAAGGCACAAAAATTTCTGGTTTGGGATTGTGTTTCCTGTTAATAATTAATGGAACAGTTTGTTGTTGACTCCCTTTGGCTAAAAATGTTGTCAAATAAATATTTATCTAAGCTTTTCTCTATGCAAAACACCATGCTATGCCAGTGGGAGATACTTTCCAAAAAGATCTTAAAAGTCAGTTAATGAGTTAATGTATAGAGAAAGGAAAACTCAAATTGTAGATATTCACTATTAATTATGTTTTTGGCAAATCCAAATGAATGGGGCAGAATATATTCACAAGATATTATTATATTAATTACATAGACTAGTATATTATAAAGAAATTAAGGTGAGGATAATAGTGATTGCAATGGCCTCTGAAATCTTCACTGAGGAGATTATAATATGAATCAGGCCTTTAATAACAAGAAGAATTTGACTTTAAGGAAAGAAAAAAAGGTAAGGAGATGTAATAGTCCTCAAAACTATTTCCAACATTTAGTAGTTGGGTTTTTTCCATGTTTTTGTTGCTGTTTATGAAAGCGACGGGTATTTTTCTTTCTGGACAAAGGCTATATTATGATTTTATACATGTCTGAGCAGCTTTTTATTTCTACTTTAAACATTTGATACACTAACATAGCTTTGAAGTTGAATTAATCAACAAGGAAAATCTATCAAGGATAGTTATATTTAGCCTGATCATCAAGAGACAGCAGCAAACCTGGTCCCTGCTCTTTTTAAACCATTTGCAATTAATTGAGAATGGATGACCACTACTTTCAATGAAAGCATTTAATATGGCAGGTATCTTGCCAACCATTAGTTGTCAAGATTAATGAGGTCAGGGGCAGTATATCTCACATAATCTAGAGACTGTGATTTGTCACCAACATAACCTATTTCTCCCAGCAAATCTTTCATGAGAGTGATTAATAAATAACAGAATTGATCTGATACATTTGGCTTCTTTCTCTTCTACTACTTCTTATTGGTGTCTGAAAGAGGATCAAAGACAGACAGTCAGAAGCAGGAAGCAGGAGCTTAGTCCAAAGTCTGAAGAAACAGACCATGACTAAATAGGAGCCTGCTGCAATTATCCACTGTATTCCTCTTATCCAGATATGCTCACTTAATCCAAAATGCTATTATCCATATTTTGCATGTCCCATTTAATTGGAAATAGTATCATGCATATATTGCAACAAGGTTGGCACAGTAGCAAAATATTCTTAATTAGATGCTTGATTTTCTGGTGTTCTGGATTAGATAGGTTGGTATATTCCACTTTGCAACCAACAGGACACAGACCTTCAGCTTTCTAATTTAAACTTGCCTTCGTTCTCTGGTATCTTGGATGTGTAGGATACTGATTATGGTCCACTTACTACATGATATAGTTCATATTTTCATTAAATATATTGTTCATGAAAAGCAACTTTTCTGTCAAAATGTGAAGAGAATAGAATTTGAAGGTAAAAGGTTATATACAGTTTTCTGTATGTAAGTTATGTTTCACAGTACAAATGTTAGAACAGAAACAACAATAAGAAGAGGGGCCAGTGATATCCAGTAACAACTAGAAATTGAATTCTTCTGTTCATTTTTATTTGGGGAAATGCCTTTATTGATGTGTTTGGAGGTAGAAAGATAAATTTCCAAGGGATCTGAATGAGAGTGGAACTCTTTTGTTGGAGACAAGGGGAGTTTTGGGTCATTATTTCAGAGACAGGAGGGAGAAAGAGAGAAAAAGAAGGAAGGGAGGGAAAGGGGAAAGAGGGAGGAACTGCAATGGACAGTGACAAACAGATGACAGAATGCTATAAATTTAGTGAAGTGACTCCTCTCTATGAACCCTCAGATCCTCAGTTAAGACGATAAAATGTTAATGCTTGTAGATGCATTGCACAAAGGACCTACCTTTTACTAAAGTCACCATGAGGTGAAACTGAGGCAAATGAGTACACAAGCATGGTGTCTGAGAGTGGTATAGAAATCTTTCAAAATGGGAGTTTAGGTCAAGGTGGAAAGTGGTGGTGAAGGTATTTGAATAGGGCTTCTTAAGTTGTAATGATTGTATAATCACCTGGGAATCTTGTTTAAAATGCTGATTCTGAATCTAAGCCAGGACTTAGATATTCTTGACAAAGCTGGGGATTCATATTCTTAACAAATCTCTTGGGTAATAACCACAATGCTAGTCAACAGACTACACTTTGAGAAGCAAATTAGCTCCAGCACCATTTCCCTGGTTCAAATTTCTAGTTCTGTCACGTAACTGTAAAGAATTCTCTCTGTAACTGTATGGAATGCATTTAACTTGCCTTTGTCTGCTTTATCAGTCATAAAATGGTGATAATACCTCATAGCATTGCTATAAAAATTAAATGAGTTACTGTATATAAAATACTTAGAACTGTATCTCGAATATAAAAGAGCTATATAAGTGTTAACTGCAACTGCTATCATTATCATCATTATCTTACTTGGAAATAACAAAACCAGTCCTACAAAGAATTGAGAATTTCTTAAGGCTGGCCTATTTTTTTTCCATTCTTTTTTTTTTATAAATATATATTTTTATTGTTATTTATGTCTTTTACATTTTGTATTCCCCTTGGGTAGCCCACCACCAATTCACCCATGATCCATCTCCATGGTCCCTTGTGTTCTTTTCTATTCCATTTTGTGCCCTTTTCCTTCCCTCCCTCCGCCTCCCTCCCCCCC